>CM037790.1:56350232-56400232 GCA_021229015.1 Solen grandis
ATCTTAGAAGAAGCCCATAACCAAGAGTCCAAGAAAAATGACCCACCCAAGGCCAGGTTTAGGACCCCTGGGCCTGACCCTATCAAGGTCAATGATCATAAAAAGGTCCAAAATGTGTTCGGTGAGCAGCACAGAGTGGGGGTGCCAGATCAAGTTGCCCATAATGCTGGACCTGCTGCCAATGACAAGTTTCAATCTCAGAATAAGGTACGTAATTGAACAACTAAAATAACTAGTCCATTGATTTCAAAAATATATAAAAATTTATTCTTAAGCATAATTTTCAAGCTTAGACTCAAAGAATGGCCATTAGAATGTTGTGGGGTTTGATCATATTTGAATTTTAGTCTTGGGTTGTTTTTGTGTCACCTGCTGTAAGCAAAGGTGTCACACAGAGATCACTTTTCCATCCTGTGTCTGTCTGTCCTTCTGTCTGTCTGCCCGTCACACTTTATCCGCCATGCTTCAGCAGGTGACACATGTATTCCAAAGAAGACTCTTTTAGGACTGGTTTTAATGCAAGCTAACCAAGATCAGACAGATCCTGAAAGGAGATGGTCTCCTCTGTTTGCTCATACAATATCAAAGCTCAGATTCTATACAGTCTTCATAGCCATGAAAAAAATCATGTCGTTGGCAAAAGAAGCAAACCTAAATCAGACAGACCCAGAAAGGAAAGGGATCTCTACTCACAAAATTATACGTGCAGCTCAGATCTACACATTCTGCATAGCAAAGAAAAATCTTCCTTTTTTTAGCTCACCTGAGCACAACGTGCTCAAGGTGAGCTTTTGTGATCGCCCTTTGTCCGTCGTGCGACGTGCGTCGTTCGTCGTCAACAATTTGGCTTGTTAACACTCTAGAGGCCATATTTTTTGGCCAATCTTCATGAAACTTGGTCAGAATGTTTGTCTCCATAAAATCTTGGACAAGTTCGAAATTGGGTCATGTGGGGTCAAAAAGTAGTTCACAAGGTGAAATCTTAGTAAAACCTTGTTAACACTCTAGAGGCCACATTTTTGGCCCAATCTTCATGAAACTTGGTCAGAATGATTCTCTCCATAAAATCTTGGACAAGTTCGATTTTGGGTCATGTTAGGTCAAAAAATAGGTCATGAGGTCAAATCTTAGAAAAACATTGTTAACACTCTAGAGGCCACATTTTGGGCCCAATCTTTATGAAACTTGGTCAGAACGTTTGTTTCCATAAAATCTTGGAGAAGTTCGAATTTGGGTAATGTGGGGTCAAAAAGTAGGTCATGAGGTCAAATCTAAGAAAAACTTGTTACACTCTAGAGGCCAATTTTTGGCCCAATCTTATGAAAATTGGTCGGAATGTTGTTTCCATAAAATCTTAGACAAGTTCGAATTTGGGTCATGTGGGGTCAAAAAGTAGGTCATGAGGTCAAATCTTAGAAAAAACTTGTTACCACTCTAGAGGCCAAATTTTTGGCCCAATCTTCATGAAAATTGGTCGGAATGTCTGTTTCCATAAATCTTGGTCAAGCTCGAAAGTGGGTCATGTGATGTCAAAAAGTAGGTCAATATGAAAAATCCAACATGTTCTCATTTATAATCAGGTGAGTGATTCAGGGCCATCATGGCCCTCTTGTTTCATATGTTAACTTAAGTTCAGTAAATTAATATCCATAAACATTCATTGATAAATGAATATTCATGAGGTAAAGGGTTAATTATATCTTGATTATAATTTATCTTATTATATCCAATATTTTGGATTGGTTCTTGGTGGCCATATGTCGGAGGGGCAAGAAGTTATGGGTGTGGTTTAAGGCTGCAAAATGACATCAGTCAAGGGAACAAGAGAAAATGGCCGCTTAACAGAGGTGACCGCTAAATGAAGTTTAAACAAAATACTACAGTTTGGTTATATTAAAATTGACCGCTCTATGCAGGTTGACCATTTAGTACAGGTGGCCGCTAATACAGGTTCACTGTATTCTGGTGCTTGTATAAAGTCCATGCTTGGTGGTTAGTGTTTAAGAAAAGATTCAGGACAGATTAGCTTGCTGTCAGAATTGTGTGAGTCATGCTATACATGTCTCTGGCGTCATTGGAGTTAGGCAGCTCTACATGTATATATACTACTCAAAGTTTGCTAAGCACCACCGACTATTTTCCCATAGAGTCACATGAAAACACATGCTTAATGTAATGCTATGTACCTGAAAGGAAAGCATTAGCTGACCATCAGTTTTACACATAGTTTTTGTCAAAATGATAGAAAAGAGACTCAGAAATGAGTTACAACGATTTAGCCAATTTCTGTCATTAGTTGGTAAATTCACAAAAGTGTGTTTTTTGCAAGAAATGGCATTTTATAAATTGAAGTTAAATCTTGTGATCAATACAGAAAAAAATGACCATGAACAGGCCAACATCGTCACAAATATCCTTAAAAGTATTCCATTTAGAAAACGGGAATATTTGAAGATTAAAGTTCTGAATTTAGCTGACTTTAAATTTTAAGGTGTTTTCTCAAAATTTCGCACTTTCTAATTATGATTAATTCCCAGTATTGAGGATCCGAAAGGCTTATTTTTTGTAACTGGTAGTAAGTTTGGTATATAAACAATACTTCTGCATAATAGCAAGATTTATTTTATTGTAAAATTTAATGTAGCATGCCTTTAAAGTCGCTTGTCTAAGCATGAAACGCTACGGGAAAATAGCGGATGGTGCTTAGCAAACTTTGAGTAGTATATATTGGTCTTAGGTACTTATAAAAAGGTCAGAGAGATGTTGAAATTATTTAAATTACTGTGGAACCTTTTTATTTAAATAGTGATGCATAATTTGACACCTTTTGAAACCTTTAAGAAAGCTAGGTCTAACTGAAATTTCTCAGTCTCAGGTTTTAATTATTATCTACTTACCTGTAGTGTAAAAATGATAAGTGAACAGTTCTTTGTTTGGGTTGATTCCTAACTTTAACTTAATGATAGCCCCACCTACAGTGGTGTAAAATTCTACTCACCTGATCCCCATTGAAAGTGAACTTTAGTGCATGGCAAGTGAAAAACCAGAACCTTTCTTGATATTAATATTGATTTTTATGCCCTAGCCAGGAAATGGCAACTGGCATATAGTGTTACACCTGCTTATGAATTGAAGATAGTCTCTAGAAGTCTCGATTTCTTATTGACATGATAAGGTGATCAATTTATTTAAAATTCAAATTAACCTCAAGCCTTTCAGCTCTTATTACCCAGGTTTTCAACAAAAATTGTGTTTATTAGAATGAGGTACATTGTTGGGCAGGCGGGCGTCAAGCATTTTTTTTTTTAGTCGAATATCTCCTGTTTGAATATAGATACAGTTTTCATACTTGGTACATGCAGGTGGAAATCTAATGGGAAGAGGAAGATCAGCATATATCATCAGGATAATAGGATCAAGGTCACTGTTCCTAAAAATAGGATTTTTCATTTTTGTCAAATAATTTCTTTTATGAGTGATATTTGATGATCAGATTTAGTAGATTTAGTACCTTATAGGAAGAGGAAGATTTGGTCAATAGGGTCAAGGTCAAGGCCGCTGTTACTAAAAAAAGGTTTTGCTTGCCTAGGGCGACACTTGAAAGCTAGTTTGCCTTCATTTGATGTGTTTTTGCATTAAAAATGTGATTGTTTAATTTGTAAATAAATTCATTGATTTGTTTTTTCAGAACAATGCAAATCATATTCCACAGGACTATGAGAGAGTACCTAATGCAAACTTCCCAGGTAAGTTGTAAATGAAAGTATAATGGAATTTATTGAATTACTGTGGTTGTTCGAATACCTAAGTGTATGGAAATGGAACTACATTGTATGCCAATAGCTTTAGATGATTCACTGTGTATACTATGTATTTCACCAATCAGAACATAATCAGAGTCCTTGCCCTGTTTCTGTAAAATTATGTACCTAATTGATATATTTTTAATTCACTTTGCTTGTTTTTGGATTGAAATGTAAGCCTCTACTTAGGTCATTGTTAAGGGAATGATAATTTTCATTTGTGTCTATTTCAGCTGCTAACAAACAGTACTGTTAGTACAAATTTTGAATATTTATTCCAAGTCCTAAAACTGGCATTCACTCAGTTACTTTGTACCCTGTTTGACACAAATATATTCCTTGATATTTGATATTTTCTTGATATTTGGAAAGGAGTTTAGCTATGTCCTCATTCCCTGCATAAGTCAAATAGAGAAGTCTAGGTCGAATTCCACCAACGATTCTTAGCGCTAAGTAAAACTTAAAATATTTAAGGGCGAATTTCATTAGTCTTGTTTCTCTAAATGAATACCCAAATATTTCATTTCTTAACAATTATTGTTAGTTATTAAGGTAATTATTCATTTCAACTTAGTCATGTCCTTGAATTTTTTAGCTCACCTGAGCACGTGTGCTCAGGATGAGCTTTTAGGATCGATGAATGTCCAGCGTCCGTCCGTCCGTCCGTCCGTCCGTCGTCCACAATTTGTTCGTTTGCACTCTAGCATCTTCATTTTATGAGCAATTATCTTCAAACTTTAAAACAATGTTTATGACCATAAAATCTCGGCCAAGTTCGATTATGGCTGATATCGGAACATTAGGTCAGGAGTTATGCCCCTTTTAAAATTCAAAAAAGCCAGATTTCACATTGTTTGCACTCTAGCATCTTCATTTCATGAGCAATTATCTTAAAACTTTATATCAATGTTTATGACCATAAAATCTCGGCCAAGTTCGATTATGGCTGATATCTGAACATTAGGTCAGGAGTTATGCCCCTTTTAAAATTCAAAAAAGCCAGATTTCACATTGTTTGCACTCTAGCATCTTCATTTCATAAGCAATTATCTTCAAACTTTATATCAATGTTTATGACCATAAAATCTCGGCCAAGTTCGATTATGGCTGATATCGGAACATTAGGTCAGGAGTTATGCCCCTTTTAAAATTCAAAAAAGCCAGATTTCACATTGTTTGCACTCTAGCATCTTCATTTCATGAGCAATTATCTTAAAACTTTATATCAATGTTTATGACCATAAAATCTCGGCCAAGTTCGATTATGGCTGATATCGGAACATTAGGTCAGGAGTTATGCCCCTTTTAATATTCAAAAAAAGCCAGATTTCAAGTTGTTTACACTCAAGCATCTTCATCTTTTGAGCAATCGTCTTCAAACTTTATGGCAATGCTTATGACCATAAGGTTTCGATTGAGTTCGATTATGGCTGACATTCATCAATTAGGTCAGGAGTTATGCCCCTTTTAATATTCAAAAAATGCCATATTTCACATTGTTTACACTCTAGCATCTTCATCTTTTGAGCAATCATCTTCAAACTTTATGGCAATGCTTATGACCATAAGGTCTCGATTGAGTTTGATTATGACTGAGATCAGTTGATTAGGTCAGGAGTTAAGCCCCTTTTAATATAAAAAAATGCCAGAAATCACTTTGTTTACACTCTAGCATCTTCATCTTTTGAGCAATCATCTTCAAACTTTATGACAATGCTTATGACCATAAGTCTCGATTGAGTTTGATTATGACTGAGATCAGTTGATTAGGTCAGGAGTTATGCCCCTTTTAATACAAAAAATGCAAGATTTCACTTTGTTTATTCTCTACCAACTTCATTTTTTTAGCAATCATCTTCAAACTTTATGACATTGTTAATGACCATAATGTCTCGATTGAGTTCAATTGTGGCTGAGATGGGTCATTTAGGTCAGGAGTTATGCCCCTTTTAATACAAAAAATGCAAGATTTCACTTTGTTTATTCTCTACCAACTTCATTTTCTTAACAATCATTTTTAAACTTTAAGACAATGTTTATGCCCATAATCTCACAATCGGGTTCAATTATAACTGATATTGACTTGTAAATTTAGGAGTTATGCCCATTTCACCATAAAAAAAGCCAGATTTCACTTTTACACTCAAGCATCTTTATTTCTTAAGCAATCATCTTTCTCAGGTGAGCGACCAAGGGCCATCTTGGCCCTCTTGTTATAATTTGTTTTGAGTAGATATGGATTATATCTCATCAAGTAGTGATACAATTTCATATTTTCATGAACATGTAGTGTGAATGAAAATGTAAAAACTATCAGTTCCAGGTGTGATATAACCCATATTCACCAAAAAACCCTCCAAAAAAAAAATTTTTTTTTTCTTTTTATTTTGTGCTAGCTTTTGCTATATTTCCTTTATTATTAAAAAAATAATCCTGGCAGATCTATATCATCACACTTGAGGATATGGATTTTATCTCCTTGATAGAACACAGTATTTATCAGTTAGCATAAAATAAACAGCTGAACTTGACTTGATAATCAGACCATCTCATTATTACGGTCCCATGACTGGCCATATTATTGAGGTTTTACTGTATAATAATAGTCAATTTTTTTATGACCATCCTATAATGTGGTGAATGTATGACTGTGTGTAGGAACTGATTGATAAACTAAAAACTAGATATTGTTTCCAATGCCTTCATCATTTATTTGAAAAGTTGTGATATTTACAGATATGAATTTGTAACTAATTGAGGAGGCACTTTTTGTGTCAGCTGCTGTAAGCAGAGGTGACACATAGGGATCAATTTTTCGTCCATCCATCCATCCGTCTGTCTGTCTGTCTGTCCACTCAGCTTCTGCAGGTGACATACATGTTCCATAGAACACTCTTGTTTGATAAACAGTCTCCAGTGACTTCAACATTTTTTTTGCATTTTAGTCATTATTTCTGAGCCTCGAACTTATAAGCTTTCTTTATTATACATAAATATGTGTACAGTTTATTTAAAAGAGAATAAGGGAAAAATTGTATAAATGTAAAATAACAACACAATTTTATTCTAACAGTGGAAGCTTGTGATCTCATGTAAACAACATCTCGTGTAAACAACATCTCATTTTTAATTCTTTGTAGATGCTAACTATCAATTAATTTTGAAGACTTAAAGCAACTTATTTACAAATGGTCACTGATTAAGATTTTGATTTAAATCTTTCTGTGTTTTATGTCAGTTAACCCTTTCCCTCATAGAGGACACCATGAAAAGACCTATGCGAACAGCATAAAACCAGATCAGCCTGCGAGTAACTCGCAGGCTGATCAGGTTTTATGCTGTTCGCTGCTCCTCAGTGGTCTGGAAATGAGGATTTTGTAATTAAATTTGGTAAGGTTTAACTGTGGTTTTCTGCAGATCAGGCTTTATGTGGTACCTATTTAGTGCGTCAAAATGAGTATATATGAGGGAAAGGGTTAATACCCATCTACAGATACATGGTTACCCAATTTAACATTTCTTGATTATAATTGAATGGATAGTTTCTCCATCAAAGGGAATAGCATTATGAACAGTATTAGACCTATATTTAGAATTTTAAACCTATATTTAGAATTTTTATTTCTGTGTGCAGTCACATGACTGATCACATACATATGGTAGCTATAAAGGCTTAAAACACTTATGAATTTGATACCCCGGACTGGTAAAGACGCTATGATGCTGAATGTGTCGCATGGTACAGCAAACACCTGCTATGGATACCATATTCTTTATTTAACCATAATTCCATAAAACCATAAGTGCTTTTATGGAAAGTTATGTTTTTTCATGCAGTGTGACCTACACTTACTGAGATAATTTATCAGATTACAAAGACTTTACCACATTAATGAGGGAATGTGGGGAGAAATATATTCTACCAGTCAATTGTGAGCAAGCTGCTTTAAGTGTAACTGATTTGTATGAAATTTATACAGCAGATTTTTATGCAGGTACAGGACTGGTGGGTTTTTTTTTTACATTTGTCCGTTTTTACCTACTAATTGATACCAAATATTCATTTATCAACATCCCAACATCCCCCTTAACCCTTTCCCTCATATAGACTCATTTTGACACACTCAATAGGTACCACATAAAGCCTGATCTGCAGAAAACCACAGTTAAACCTTACCAAATTTAATTATAAAATCCTCATTTCCAGACCACTGAGGAGCAGCGAACAGCATAAAACCTGATCAGCCTGCGAGTTACTCGCAGGCTGATCTGGTTTTATGCTGTTCGCATAGGTCTTTTCATGGTGTCCTCTATGAGGGAAAGGGTTAAAAAAAAAAAAAAAAAAAAGGAAAATTCCTGCATTTGCCAATTTTAAGTACTTGCAAAAAGATTAATATATATATATATATATATGTGGTCTATGTTATTGAGTTGGCATAGCAACAGTGGCATTGGCTGGGAGTACTTGGCACAATCCCAGTTTGCAAAACTCTTCTTTTCTTCTGATCTATACTCAAAGGAAAAAGAAACGCAGGGTAACTAGAATCTGTAGTAGCCAGACTCAAGTTTTTTAACCCTAACCTTGCAATAAACCTCATATGATAGACCCCATCTCATTCTAAAGCATTTATTTTGTTTGAAAAAAAATATATCAAAATAATTCAAACTGTAATACCGTCAAATACTTCCTATTTAAAACTGACACAAAAGTTTACCCTTTATTTCTTTTTCCTTTGAGTATACCTCATATAATTATGTAACGTTAAGCAGCATAATGTCTTTTGATATTTGTGTAGTATATTTGTATATGTCAATTTATGTGTGATTATAACATGGTATTTAACCTACTACCTATATCTCACCACCTGTGTGTCAACTAATCTCCAACAGGTAAATATGACTACCCGTGTAAGGACACACGGGTCTCTTGGGGCTGTGTGTTCTCTATTCGAAGTCTCAAGGATGCCATGACACTGTGTGACAACGACGATCAATGTGAAAGTTTTGTCATTTTTTCTTCCCGACCCGAAATGGAGGGTAAATTTCATCAACACATTTTGTCACTCACACAACTTATCATGATTAACCACTTTAGTAGCTGCATGGCCGATATGTCAATATTTTAGATTTTCTTGGATGTTGTTTGTTTAGTTTCTTTTGAACATGTAGTAAAAATTCTTGGTAGAAACACTTTTGGGCATGGCTTTTACCAGTATTGACTGTATTTTTATTTCTTATCAGTTTTTGGTTTGGGCACTTTTTTTTAAAAAATAAGCACCTCTTCCTTAACTGCAACAACTGTTAATGGCTTCTAAAAGCAAAATAAATCCAGATGATCCTAAAATTCATATATACTAAGATTTAAAACACTAATGGTCAGTTTTGAATTGATTGGCATGGAGCAAGAGGTATTAATTTATTATTTCTTCACAGGTATTTCCTGGGGTCATGTGTGAATTATTTGGTCTTTCATAACTTTCATAAAAAATGATAAATTCTTATATGTTTCGTCTTTAATTACTGTAGAAATCCATAGATAGTGCGCATTTTCATTTTAAATTTATGATCTAAATGTAGGGATGCACACAATCTAAAGGAAACTTCTCTTTTTCACATCCTTACCAGAACCCACAGAGGAAACAACTTGCCAATTTTATCGCCATAGACAATTATATAATGACATTTCTGTTTAAACTCGTAGATTCATACATGTGACGCTATGAAAGGAGCTTTTAATCGATAAGTGTTACTAAACATATTGTAATGACTTGTATTCATCGTAAATAGCAATGTGTTTGATACAGGAAGTAAACAGCTTTTAATAACAATATAATTACAGGGTTTTCCCTTCCTGGTTGCAATAAGAGGTCTTTTTGACCCCCGAATTTCTTTTTTGGGGGTCCTAATCAGATTTGGGGGTCCTTATGATTAATGCCTAAGAAAAATTTTAAAAGTGAGAGATACTTGACCTAATACAAAATATATTTCAAATATGCTATTTTTGCAAACAGTGAAGACTTAGATAGTTCTTAGGCCAAATCAAAGAATGTTCACAATCAGATCTTATTGACTGACACTGTAGACCTTATTCATCATACAACACTTGATGTTATACATAATTATATAGGTGTAATCTGATCTTGGTTCTTGTATAAAGTGTGAGCTACAAAGGAAATTTATGCATCTGCTTGTAAATGGGTTGTCTTTGCCGGTTTTCATGCACGGGTTGCAGTGCATCAGACCTCACTGAATTCAAGTCAAGTAAACTGTCTTAGCCATGCAGATTGAAAAATATTTTGAATACATATTTTGTTTACTTTTAGGACTAACTTCAGAGCTATCAGATTCTGACCCAGAATCTTTTTCGTCAGCAGTTTTCACTCATGACGATACTGCAGTAATATTTTTTTAATCTTATTATTTGCACGTTTTTTTTTTTAGCTTTTACTTTGCTCTATGATTGTTTACCTTCAGAAGCGTCGATAGATTGTAACTGATAAATTGTCAATTTTTAGCTGTGCTTTATGCGGTGAATATTTGAGAGACATTCGGGAATTTTTACAGTGGCTAAAACTTGGTACTAGTCTACCAATGACTCAGCCTCGCTGCCTACGGATTCTCTCTACGTTCTTTATCATAAATACACATATCTTCTGCAGAAAACTTTCGGACAAATGCTGAAATGGAATTGCGTCCAGGTGTCTGATTCTTATTGTGATTATATTATAAAGATTATTTTTAATTTTCACGCATTGAATAATAACGTAATTATAATAGAGACAAGTATTTCTTATATTTTGTTTCATTTTCTGTTGATCAGTCAGTATTTACTAGTAGTGCCAGGTAAGTAAGTACAAACGTGCAATCATAAATTGACTAATTCTTGTCACAGCTAGAATTTGGATGTTATTTTATTTAATCTTGGTTTTTCTGTCAATAAAGTGTTGAGAACTAACACTTATGAAAGGTGTAACAAAGTTACCAACAGTAAATAAAGTGAAGATATAGATAGAGCGTTATATTGGAAAAATGAGCTGACTCATGGTGATTCCAAAATGGCAGCCAGCAAATTTTATGAATTTGGCCTACACTTTAAATGTAGAAAACCAACTTTTTTTGTGGATATCTGCCTCAAAGTAGGGGTGCATACTATCTATGGATGTGCACTATCTGTGGTCTTCTACAGTAACCAATGAATTTATTATCTTAATCATAGATCGGTCCTAATCCTGCTTGACATCCCTCCTATGTTCATACATGCATGGAGTGTATGACTGTATTCTCTATACTAAAATGAATGATTTATTTACAAAACATAACAAATTAATGCAGGAATATATTTTTATTGAATCTAACAATTTTTCTAACAGATCTTAACAGAGAGGTGTTACTTACTTTCTATCATCCCAGAATGCTGGATTAAGTATGGAAATCTCAATATATCAATTAAAATATAATTATTGATTAATTCCTCATAGAAAGATGTTAAAATGCACTGAGTTGTGACTGAACAAAAAAAAAAAAAAACATATATTTTTCATCATGTGGCATTACAATATTTGAATATCAGCCATCCAAAAAATAAAAGTTTAGTTTGCCTCCAGTGGAACCAGCAGCCACTGTTTACACATAAAAACCTAACATTGTGACACACTCATGAAAATGTGCAATTAACTATAACCACCGATTTCCATTTTTATTAGCTCTCGATTGAGCTATTGTGATCCCTTGAGTGTCCGTCGTGCGGTGTGCGTCGTGTGGCGTCAACAATTTTTAGTGTTTACACTCTTTCACCTTTATTTCTTAAGCAATTATCTTCAAACTTTAAAACAATGTTTATGACCATAATGTCTCAATTGAGTTCGATTATGGCTGAGATCCGTCAATTAGGTCAGGAGTTATGCCCCTTTTAATATTCTAAAAATGCCATATTTCACGTTGTTTACACTCTAGCATCTTCATCTTTTGAGCAATCATCTTCAAACTTTATGGCAATGCTTATGACCATAAGGTCTTGATTGAGTTTGATTATGGCTGAGATCCGTCAATTAGGTCAGGAGTTATGCCCCTTTTAATATAAAAAAATGCCATATTTCACGTTGTTTACACTCTAGCATCTTCATCTTGAGAGCAGTCATCTTCAAACTTTATGTCAATTCTTATGACCATAAGGTCTCGATTGAGTTCGATTATGGCTGAGATCCGTCAATTAGGTCAGAAGTTATGCCCCTTTTAATATTAAAAAAATGCCATATTTCACGTTATTTACACTCTAGCATCTTCATCTTTTGAGCAATTATCTTCAAACGTTATGGCAATGCTTATGACCATAATGTCTCGATTGAGTTTGATTATGGCTGAGATCCGTCAATTAGGTCAGAAGTTATGCCCTTTTTAATATTCAAAAAATGCAATTCACTTGTTTACACTCTAGCATCTTCATCTTTTGAGCAATCATCTTCAAACTTTATGGCAATGCTTATGACCATAATGTCTTAATTGAGTTTGATTATGGCTGAGATCCGTCAATTAGGTCACGAGTTAAGCCTCTTTTAATATAAAAAAATGACAGATTTCACTTTGTTTACACTCTAGCAGCTTCATCTTTTGGGCAATCATCTTCAAACTTTATGGCAATGCTTATGACCATAAGGTCTTGATTGAGTTCGATTATGGCTGAGATCCGTCAATTAGGTCAGGAGTTATGCCCCTTTTAAATTTTTTTTTCTTCATCTTTTAAAAATTTTGTCAGGAGTTAAGCGCCTTTTAAAATAAAAAAAATGCCAGATTTCACTTTGTTTACACTCTAGATGGTAAACCCCAATACAACAAAAACAAGTACTTCAGTACCACTATGCACTATAAATCATTTCACAATCAGCCGTCAATATGTGATTTTGAAATGGACCTGAACTTCTGTTTGTTAGATTAATATAACTATGCAAAGATATATGCATTACCACACATCAGTTTGAAGTCCATCAGGTTTGTTCACTTAACTCCATACAGATTGTGCAAATAGTTTCAACACCAAAGCACTATAGCTAAGGTACATACTGAAGTGTGACTGTGAAACAGTTCCATCTCCTTATACCCCCCAGATACAAAGATGGGGTCTATAATTATTGGAGTCATGTCTGTCCGTTGGTCCCTCTTGAGACGAGATTTGTCCGACTTATTTCTCGGCTACCTTTGGTTAGATTTTGATGAATCTTTAAAAAAATTAATAAGTACCACACCTAGTTGCACATATTGTTGCCACATCATGATGTACTTGATTTTGAATTAGTTGTATGAGTTATGACCCTTTACTATATTTCTCAAGACTGTTTCTGATATGGTAACAGTAAACTAACAAAGCAGTATCAGGGGTTATATTCATCATATTCAATGATAATTCTTGTTTTATTTGTATTTAGAATAATTTGGGGTTCAGACCTTAACCCTTTCCCTCATATAGACTCATTTTGATGCACTCAATAGGTACCACATAAAGCCTGATCTGCAGAAAACCACAGTTAAACCTTACCAAATTTAATTACAAAATCCTCATTTCCAGACCACTGAGGAGCAGCGAACAGCATAAAACCTGATCAGCCTGCGAGTTACTCGCAGGCTGATCTGGTTTTATGCTGTTCGCATAGGTCTTTTCATGGTGTCCTCTTTGAGGGAAAGGGTTAATATGTTAAAGTATATTGCTCATCTGTCATCTTAAGGGGAAAATGAAAGGATTGCTTTACCAATGATGCTATGCAAGTGGATATTTTTGTGTTTGGCATATGAAATATATCTTGTAATGAAATTCTTTCATATATATATATATATATATATATATATATATATATATATATATATATATATATATATATATATAGACACATTACTACCTGATATAAATACTTCTTCACACACAAACATTTATCTTAGCAATAAGTTTGAATCTTAAGATGTAAGGTCAAACAAAAAACGTAAAAGGTATACCTGCCTATTCTCCATGCAAATTAATCTCTCTTCAATTTGTTGGTATCTGGCAGCATAATTAAAAGTATATTTTCTTTCAGCAGGCATGCCAGTAAGACAACATAAAATACATTTTCTGTTAAACCAATATGAAATACAGCCAATACAAAATATAAACAACAGAAAGTACATTTCTGTTAAACCAATATGAAATACAGCCAATACAAAATATAAACAACAGAAAGTACATTTTCTGTTAAACCAATATGAAATACAGCCAATACAAACAACAGAAAGTACATTTTCTGTTAAACCAATATGAAATACAGCTAATACAAACAACAGAAAGTACTTTTTCTGTTAAACCATAATGAAGTACAGCCAATACAAAATACAAACAACAGAAAGAACATTTTCTGTTAAACCAATATGAAATACAGCTAATACAAAATACAAACAACAGAAAGTACATTTTCTTTTAAACCAATATGAAATACAGCCAATACAAAATATAAACAACATAAAGTACATTTTCTGTTAAACCAATATGAAATACAGCCAATACAAAATAAACAACAGAAAGTACATTTTCTGTTAAACCAATATGAAGTACAGCCTATACAAAATATAAACAACAGAAAATACATTTTCTGTTAAACCAATATGAAGTATAGCTTATACAAAATACAAAAAACATAAAGTACATTTTCTGTTAAACCAATATGAAATACAGCCAATACAAAATAAAATAATATAAAGTACATTTTCTGTTAAACCAATATGAAATACAGCCTATGCAAATTACAAACAACAGAAAGTACATTTGCTGTTAAGCTAATACAAAATAGTACAGTTGCTGTAAGCCAACATAAAATATAGCCCATATCAATTACAGACAAAATACAGTTACTGTTAGCCAATATAAAATATAGCTAACATAAATTATAGTTGCAAATATAACCAACATATATATATAACAGACAACGTAAAAGACACTTTCTGTTAGCCAGCATAAAATAAAGCAAGCATAAATTACAGACAACATAAAATTCAGCCAACATAAAGTACAGTTGCTGTTAACTAAATGTAGCATTAAATATAGCCAACATAACTTACAACTAAAATGAAGTACAGTTGCTGTTAGCCAATATATAATATCTCAAATTTGAAGTCACAGTTGTTTTTGTCCAAATATTCCAACAGCATAGGTATACTGTAGTTCAAGACTGATGTCCAATGGTTCCTCTCTTGAGTGTCACTTAATATCTTTCATAATATGACTAATAGTCCTAGCACATCTTTAAAGTACTTCATTTCTTCATGTTTAATTTTATCATACTAGATGTGATGCCTTGATTTCTTACTGTGTTACGTCTAATTGTAGATTTTTTTAGACTGTTCTGTCATGAATGCTTAATCATTTGTTGCATAAAAAGTTAAATAATGACTGATGTACTTCAGGAGCTCTGGACCAATTGGCACTCTCTAACAAACCACAGCATCATGCAACAATGCTATGGGTGAATGAGAAAAAAAAAACTTCAGGAACTTTGTGATAATTGAATATAATGATAACATTATTGACATATAAATGTTTTTGTTTTTTTTTCTCTAATTTTATCTGTATGTAGAATTAATTAACCCTTTCCCTCATATAGACTCATTTTGACGCACTCAGTAGGTACCACATAAAGTCTGATCTGTAGAAAACCACAGTTAAACCTTACCAAATTTAATTACAAAATCCTCATTTCCAGACCACTGAGGAGCAGCGAACAGCATAAAACCTGATCAGCCTGCGAGTTACTCGCAGGCTGATCTGGTTTTATGCTGTTCGCATAGATCTTTTCATGGTTTCCTCTATGAGGGAAAGGATTAACCATAATGTATATACACTGTTTTCAGCATGTCTTGATTAGTAGCATCATACTAAATGTCTCTCATCTAACTGCCCCATTGTGTATTTTACTTTTTGTTTTATTAGCTATATTATGTTTATGTGTAATTGTATGTGTATATAGTGTAATTATAACTACACATAATATTCCTGGCCCTAATTGGTTTTGTAATTGTGTATAGCATAAAATATGCATTGCAAACTTATTCTTGTATTCTTTTTTATTAAAGTAACAACAACAAAAGCACTCTAATAGGACCATTTCACCACAGATTGTTTTTTACAGTCAGCTTGATCTGGACCAGATGTCCCCTATGCCTTGATCTTTTTGATCGGCCTGATTTTCTCCCTGAATTGCATCCAGTCGTCCCCTTTTTTGACCTGATTGAGTCCCAACCAATGGACCATAGTTGGGACTTATTTGGGTCAAAGAAAGGACAAGTTTCCAGAGTGCAAGTATGTGAAAGAACCCACAGGTACATGACCCTTGGTAGAGAGCAACAGAGGTTATAGGAAAGCTCCAGAGGGTGGAGAGACGTGGGGAACTTCAGGGGACCCTGGGAAAACCTGAAGATGACAATGGGTCATTGGTTTTTGATCAGCTACTGTTTTCCAACATGTTTTAAAACAGTAGCCGATCACTTTCTTGGAACCCAACCCTTGTAGGACTCCAAGGATTGTGCCAGATCTTCCCTTGAATATATAGGGTAGTGCTCAACAGTGCTTGCAGGTTCCTGACTATTTTCACAGCATATGTGACAAAAAAGAGGATCAGGTACTATTGGGACCAATCCTTGGTGAAATGATCCTATTAATTTTGCTAAAAGAGGTGTCAGTTTCATATAATGTTCATCAGTGTTCTCCCTATAGGTATGTTTACAGTCATTTCAAATGACACCATCATGCACTACTGAGAACAAAGGAACTGCTTCAATATGCTTTGTACCATTTTAGAGTAAAATTGGTCACGGTATATTTACTAAAAGGTGGTAGTAGCATGCATCTTTCTAATTTTTAGCAGTGAAATTTGAAGGCGTGCCTTTCTCATTCATGGCAAGGTCTACTGATGACAAACAGTATCAAAAACAAAGCCATTTATTATTTTGTATAAACCAAGTCAGCCACTGACTTCCTGATATCTGAGGTAGGTACTGGATAGCCTGTAAGTCAAAACACATTTATAAATACTAGATAGGATCCAATCTAATTTTTTGTTGGTATGAAATCATTGTCTTTTATCATGATTTTTTCTTCTTTTCTTATTTTTATTTGGTTAAATGTTTGATGGATATTTTTTGTCTTAAAACCATGAACAAAAATCTAGAAGTTGTCATTCTTTAAATAAACTCAATACAAAGACAAGCATATAAAAAGTGACACATTTAGTAGTGTGATACTGCTGTGTTATACTGAACTAGTCATTGACTGAACAATTTTGGTGGACCTTATCCTCTTTAATCTATGAAATTGTGAAGTTCCATACATGTAATGCAATGTTGTTTGTTTTGTAAATTGAAACTAACATGTTAACTTGTAATTGATCTGTTAATGTGATATTTGTATTATGCATGCATATGTGAGAAATCTTTGTCAAAGTATGGTGTTGTCTGATTTTTTTTGCACTTGGGGAAAAGGTCATGAAAAATATTATTGTCAGCATGTCTTTGAATGATATATATATATATATATATACAACAAAGAAAACACATGCATGCAATTTACTTTCTGTATTATTTAGATGTTATTTAGTAAATAAATTAAGTTTGCAGAACTTTTCATATTATGTAAATAGGAAATTCTCAAACATTTTGGTGAAGAGTGTGTCAAAGTAGATATAATTCCATTAAAAAAAAAAAAAAAAAAAAAATAAATATAATATATTGTATATATAATATATATATATATATATATATATAATAATATAAATTATTATACATATAATTTGGTCATTAATGGATTACAGGTTTTTCTCTAATGAACAGAAATTTTAACAAACATAACTTTTAACTAAATATTTCAAATTTAGACAATGCCAGTACAGTAAGTAATGGTACTTTTATTGTGTCTCCTGCTGTAAGCAGAGGTGACAAATAAGGATCACTTTTCCTTCCGTCACACGTTTTCCGTCACGCTTCAGCAGGTGACACACATGTTCCAGAGAACACTCTTGTTTCAATTAAGAAATCTACTGATATGCTATTGTTGCTTTTTTTTTTTATTCAGACTGTTCAAAGTAGAAAATGTGAAATGTTTCCCCATCTTGATTTGTTGATTGTTAAGTTGAGAAACTTAATTAATTGTGATAAGTTTTGACCTGTTGACATTTTATTGTACAGTGCAGATATGTACTGTACTGGTGTATGTAGTCCATGGGTAAACACCACACTGTTTTGGTCCACATTATAACTCTGCAATAATCAGGTTAAGTCACTGTAATGAATAAAATAAATCAGAAAGCATTGATTTGAGGATCAATGATGAAGTAATTAGGAATTCAGGTTCAAACAGAATGTGTTAAATGGATCCTCTCAGTAAAAATGAAAAACAAATCAAGCAAGCAGCACTGTCATTGACAACTGGATGCCATGTTCTAGCGATAGAGTACGCCACTGGGAATCTGAAGGTGGTTGGTTTGAACTGTGTTTGGAAGCTAAATCTTTCATGACCTTTCCATGAGCAAAGTACTGGTCCATTCCAGGAAACATAAGCAACAGTGCCCCAGGGTGATACCTGCATATTAATAGGAAGAAGATTTATCAACTGACCAAGCTTACATGTGTAATTGAATTTAATTGAAGCAGTATGTTTGAGTCATTTATTTTTAAAAATCGGCATTTTTCAGCTCTGATGACAATGGTCATGAAGAATTCAAAAGCAGATAAGCCGGAACTGAATGTAGGGTCTACTTTATTTATGAAGAAGAGGAAAAACATAGTTGTAAACCCTGTGAAGGACAATGAGAGAGCCCTACCTGTAGAGGTGAACCAGCCAAAGAAACCAGAAGTAGACTTCAAGACATGTCTGAAAAGGGCAACCAATCAGACGGAAGCTGCAAGAGCCAGTAGAGAAAGACGTCTGCTTGCTCATTTGGGCCTGAAGGGTATGTAGCTGGAATGGTGATTTAAAAGTAAACCTTGGTTGCGCTCAAATCAACTGGCACAGCCATTGATCTCCTGATGAGTTAAAAAGTTTTAAACTTTCAGAATTAATATCTTGGGTGAAAATGCTTCTTGGAGTTAAAAAATATGAAAATTCTGAGCAGTGAAAGACAAGCTGGCCACATTCAAGTACAGGTGCCTGGATAGGGTGGTGGTAACGTGCCTCACTTCCCACCAATCCATCCCAGGTTCGATTCCTGGTCACATACATGAGAGTGTATAGTGATGGCCTGTCCAGACGTTGGTTTTCTCTGGGCTCTCTGGTTTCCTCCCACAATAATGACCACATATGCCACCACCAGGGCCATCAAAAGTATTAATACAAGTTGTGATAACTTGTTTCGTAATTGATGTAAAATAAATAAAGTTTAAAAAACAGGTGACAGCTACTTTAAGTCTGAGTCTTTACAATATGTCATCTGCCAGAAATGTTACTCTTACATCACTTTGACCCTCCACCTCATGCAGATGAATGCGCACTGGCAAATGCAGCAATTCCAGGCCAGAAGCTTTCTCCAGGACTTGTCTAATCAGGATCTTCTCTGTTTGCTCATCAAAATTGTAGCTAAGATTCTGCACAGTCTGCATGGCAAAGAAACATCCGTTGTTTCATTTACCATTTTAAGTTAGCAAAATAATATTCATCAAGTTATAAATTTGTACATGAATATTCATGAGCATGCAAATATCTGGATTGATACATGGTGAGACCATTAAAATGCATTCCATTTTAACCCTTTCCCTCATATAGACTCATTTTGACGCACTCAATAGGTACCACATAAAACCTGATCTGTAGAAAGCCAAACTCAAACCTTACCAAATTTAATTGTAAAATCCTCATTACCAGACCACTGAGGAGCAGGCTGATCTGGTTTTATGCTGTTCGCATAGGTCTTTTCATGGTATCCTCTATGAGGGAAAGGGTTAACAAACACCATTATAATGTGGTTCAACAGTGGACACCAGATCTAAACTGTGTGAAATGTGTAGGAGATGGGAGGTAATCTCAGTAAAGATTTTCCATCAGATCTGTCCTGCATTTATTTACTGCTTAAAGTTCCTTAGCGTTTGCATCCCTGTTGTATGATAGTGACTAGAGGGCAAGCAGGTAACCAAATCCCTAACAATTGTGAACGTTATAAACTGAATGTGAGGTTGATGGCTCAGTAGTCTTTTATGGTTTAAACAAAATAACTGAGTCAATGAAGGTTTAACTGTTCTGTTGACAGGTATCACGGAACATGACTGGAGAATATATGCTCAGTCCACTGCCCTACAGAAGCACATGGGATTCTCGGAGGTGCTGAATGAACGGACCAAGGGCGGGAGATTCAAGGTCATGTTCGCCAAGAACGGGCTTGGGCTTAAGAAGGCAGAGTTTATGATTGAGCACGGACCATTCCAACATCATTTGGGCTTCTTCATCACATACCATCTGGATCGTATTCTGGGGGTAAGATTTGGAGGGATTGGTGAGTGGACAAGAAAGTCCTATATGCCAATGGTCCAGTGATAGTGGTCATGCCTGTAGATCCAAAAGTTATGGGTTTGAACCCAATTTGGGGCAAGAAATTTTCAGAGTCTTTCCAGGTGCCAGGTACTGGCCCAATGAGAAATTGTCAAGGACTCATTTCATTTGAAAGAAGTTGTCTTCCAATTATTTAAAAATTTAGACTAAATTAGTGGTACAAAATATTTTAATACATGGCTAAAAAGAAAAAAATTTGTCCTTTTAATTGATGATGTCCCGGCTAGCGTCGTCGGGTATCGGCTCAGGTTAACCTTTTCTTTAATAATTATGCTGTAACTTCTATGTCATTCATTGGATTGCTTAAATATTTGGACAGTTGCTTAAGTGGATGGACCTTTACATCATGCAGTTAACCTTGTGACCTTTATCTTTGACTTTCTTTTTATGAAAGAAAAATGGCATCTGGACAGGTTTACCTTTTGGTTAATCTGCTATAACTTCTATGTGCTTCATTGGATTGCTTCATTATTAGGACAGTTACTTAAGTGGATGGACCTCTTCATTATGCAGTTGACCTTGACCTACTTTTGATGAAAAAAAAAAAAAAAAGTTCATAAAACCACCAGGCCTTGTTTATGACACATCTCAAATTGTAATCTTCCTAAATAAAAAAAATTAAATTCTGTATCACAAAAAATGGTAAATTTTGAAGAAATGTAAGACCTTTTCCTGTAAGAACATGTTTTTAATAGCAAGTATGCACCATTGCTATTATTTTGCTCAATAAGTAAGTGCTCCAGATTTTCGAAATTTTGAGTTGAAGAAAATCTTTTGAGATATTTACAGGCTAAATGACTTTCTAATCTAAATAGAAAATAAATTTCACGTTTGTTATTAGTAGCATCATTCTGTGTCAAGAAGATAAAACAAGAGTGTTACTTGGACATGTGTCACCTGCTATAGCATGATGGAAAAAAATAAAAAGACAAAGTGTGACAGAAAGAGATGACAGAGAAGTTAACCCCTATTGAAACAAAATGCTTATGTTTTTCCATCCTTGGTAACACCATGCCTTACCATTTTTTTGTAAGCTAAAAGGTCAATCAGGTTTATGGGTTTCTGACACATTGCTATGAAGATTTTTCATTGTTTTTGTATTAGGATATTCAATATTAGTGAAAAGCCTGGGTTAACATGGATGATTTGTTTCCTGAAAAATAGATTATATAGTGATTATTAAAAGCTATAGATTGTGAGCAACTTCTAGTGTTTTATTGTGAAAACATTTCTTTTATAGTGCTTTTCTATATCGGAAGTACATGCAACTTTTAATCTTAAGAACTTACTTGTAATCTTGTCCATCAGTTACCATTTGCTAACTCAGCACTACTTTTTATGTCCCCACATCGATAGATGGAGGGGCATATTGTTTTTGGTCTGTCTTTTCTGTTTTTCACAAAACTTCACCCTTGACTATAACACAGGAGTCCTACAGCCTCCAAACTTCACAGGTACATGCACCTTGATTGGCTTTACCCACCAGGTGACCTTGACCTTCAAATGACTTTGACCCCCAAGGTCTAAGGCCCACCATGGGGCATGGCGTTCATATGAATGTAGGGCTTGTTGGACAAGAAGTTAATACCAATAAACCTGGCAAGACCTAGCTTTGCTTACAATCTTCTGAATTACTGGATGATGATCATCATCACACTCATAGATATTTATAAAAACCGAGCTTGCTCATATTAACGTCGTTTTTTTTACTACATTTTCAGCTCTACCATACCCCGCCCACGGTGATAAAGAAACTGTCCGTGCCAGACATACAGGCTATTCAGGGCAGCAATAGTTTCTGGGAACATTTCTCTGCCTACAACAAGACAGATGGCACTGGATTGCAAGGTAGGGCTTTTCGTCTTAATGTACTCCTTCCATTTGTGAATTGAGGACTTCACTGGAATCATAAATGTCACATGCATCGTTTCTTGAGGTGTCTCTTTAACTTCAGTTTCTCAAGTGCAGCTAATGGTGTTCAGTTTTATTTTTTCAACAGTTTTTCTGTGTCACAATTAGTTTTGGATTGTATTTGAATGGCTTTGATCAAGGTTTTTATAACTGAAAATAGAAATAATAACTGTTAAAAATAGCTAGATCTATATGGCACAAAGTGAAGTGAATGAACTTACTATAGAATTAGTCCTGTCTCATCCTATCCCATATTTCTATACCAAATATTTGAAATCTCATATTGTTGTGACAAGGTCTGCAGCCATTCTGCTTTAGATATCCAGTGTTCTGAAAATCAAAGTAGATCTTTTCTAAATTACCAAAACTTCTGATTACCAAAATTGCAGTTTTCTGGTTACCAAAATTTCCATATTTCTGCTTACCAAACAGGAAAGTGGCATGATAATGAAGTTATCCAGCACTGTATCTGTCTCAAGTAGACATAGTCTCCAAAGAACTGAAATACTGTCAGCAGTATGTGAAACCAAATAGCACATATCTGATCACAAAAATTACCAGTTTTCTGATTACGAAAATAGCAGTTTTCTGGTCACCAAAGTTCTTAGTTTTTTTTATTGCCAGAATTTCCAATTTTCTGATAACCAAAATAATAAGTTTTCTGATTACCATTATTTTCAGTTATCTGATTTCCAAAATATCAATTTTCGAATTACCAAAATGTCAATTTTCTGATTACCAAAATATCAGTTTTCTGATAACCAAAATTTGACACTTAACCTCCACCCAACAGCCACCTGTGGTAAGCAGTACCTTTTCTGACCTTTTTACGAGACTCTTCAACATTTCTATACTTGGTCCATTGTCGAAAACCCATGGTATATATTCCATTATCACTTCTGTATACATCGTGAGATTTTCAGTTGGCAAAATATTCATGAATATTAATCAGCTACTTCCTGACTAATGATATCATGCAAAGTATTTTGAATATTCCCCGTTAAAATTTATAAAAGCAAAAGCTGACTGATTTTTCCTGCAAGAAACACTGCTACACATAGGCGAGGAGCGTGACATCACCTTTACATGGTAGAAGGAAGCTAACTTTCAAAATCCTGTGACGTATCATTGCTCAAATGATCCCTGCTGTTGCCATGCTGTCTCTGCCATGGATCCAATGAAATGCCGCATTAATAATTTAAAGAATGAAGTTCTGCTAACCAAATATCCCATGGTCGATAAAAAAGCAAAGCTTATTGGGCAAATTTGGGTATTCAGACGATGAACACAGTCCAGATGTTGATTATTTCAGGGGTATTGACCATGACGATACCGCCGGTCATGAGGACAGAGAAGATAAGTATCGATCAGCAGGTCACCATGGTGATGGATGTCGTGCCCTTCAGCCGGACACAGAAAAGTCACCTGGAGTACATCCTGCTGTGGGCTCTCACTAAGATGATGCAACCTCAACATGGGTACCTGGGTTATAAAGGTGAGCGTGATCTTGTAATGATGATTTAGTAGCTGTGGTAGTAGTAGTAGAAGTAGTATTTACAAAGATAATGGAGCTGCAATATGAAAACAGAGGCTCTTCCTGTCTCCCTTTACCACATGAATATCAATATACAACTTCATGACTTTATGAGTATTAATTTTCTGAACTTTAAATTGTATGAAGTAATTAATTCAGCTTTGTTGACATGACCAACAATATTTTATAAGCAACCAGATGAGATCCTAATCAGAGAAGACCTGTCTAGTCTAGGTCTCCTTTGTTTGCCAAGGCATCAAGACCTGTTTATATTTCTGTGTATGATATTCAAATGAAGTTGGTAGAGTGGGGGTGGACCTCCATAGCAAAGAGGGTAATGTCGCTGACTTTAACACTCACTCAGCCCCACTCCGTGTAGTTTGAGTCCCGGCAGGTTCATTCGGATTTTCATGTGAGGAAGCCTTCCAGCTGGCTTGTGGTTGGTCGGTGGTTCTACCCAGATGCCTCAGTGTATTCAGGCTCGTCCTCCACCTGTAATTAGCTGGACGTTGCTATATGACTGAAATACTGTTACAGCGACGGTAAACTCAAAAAAACAATCAATCAAATGAAGTCAAGATCCAGTTTGACAAAGTCTCCATTTTTCTAGGTCATCTGATCCACTTTGAGGCTGACCTTGCCTTCAACAACCTGAAGAAGAACCTCCAGAGCTACTTCTACAACTGCCAGTTTCCCAACTCCGTGTACAAGCTTCTAGTCTGTTACAAGTGTCCAGATTCCCACAAGATTACCAAAGTCTGCAGCCTGGGACAGGAGGTAAGGATCAGTGACAGGTGTCTGTCTATAAATGAGCTTACATATATGTACATTGTGTGTGTCTTTCACTCTTACTTTCTCTTAACTGCCTTGGTGGCTTAAATATTTCTTTCCTTAACAAATCTTCCAATATCTTGCTTCCCCCCGCTGTCACATTTTACCCCACCTCTCTCCCTCCCCCTTCTCTCTCTCATTTGAATTCACCTCTCTATCTATTTTACCCCCCTATTTTACTCTCTCTCTCTCTCTTTTTTGGATTTTGACCAAACTTCACAGGAATCATCCTTATGATGCCCTCTATCAAAGTTGTTCAGATTATTTTGATAGGTTAAAAAATTAGGTCACAGGAGCTAAAAATAGATTTAAAAAAAATGCAAACTTTGAAAAACTTCTGCAAAACTGCAAGGCCTAGAGCTTAGATATTTGATGTGTAGCATTGTCTAGTGAATGTCTTCCAAGTATGTTCAAATCATGGTTCTGGTTGTCAAAATTGACCCCGCCCAAGGGGTCACTTGATTTTTACATAGGCTTATATAGGGAAAAAAAAGTAGAAAAATTTTCTTCTCAGAAACCACAAGGCCTTGAATTTAGATATTTGGTGTGAAACATTGTCTTAGGACATCTATCAAGTATGTTCAAATCATGGCCCTGGGGTCAAAATTGGCCCTGTCCCAGGGGTCACTTGATTTTATAAGAAAATCTAGAAAAATCTTCTCAAAAACCACGAGGCCTGGAGTTTAGATATTTGGTGTGTAACATTGTCTTATGGACATCTATCAAGTTTGTTCAAATCATGGTCCTGGGATCAAAATTGGCCTTGCCCAAGGGGTCACTTGATTTCACATAGACCTACATAGGAAAGATTTTTAAAAGATATCCTTGTCAGAAACCACAAGCACATGGGTTTAGATATTTGGTATGTAACATGGTCTTTTGGACCTGAACCAAGTTTTCAAATCATGGCTCTTGGGGTCACTTGATTTTATAGCTATGACCATAAAGATTTGGACCACAGGTACAGTTTTTGTTTGCAATTATAAAAGGCAATGAAGGCAATATTAATCGGGTGAGCGATTCAGGGCCATCATGGCCCTCTTGTTTTAGATTTAAAGTATGCATTTTTTCCACCTGATTTACCCATTACCTCTCTTAGATGCGTGTTGAAGTCCTGTCTTGAGCTGTCAGATCAGGGTCCTCTCTATTTGCTCAAACAATATTGAAGCTCAAACTCAACACATTCTTCAGAGAAAATAAAATTCCATTGTTTCTTATACCATTTAAAGTTAATTCATCAAGTCATGGGGCCTCCGTGGCCGAGTGAGTAAAATCGCTGACTTTAACACTCACTCAGCCCCTCACCACGTGGGTTCGAATCCTGGCAGGTCATTTGGATTTTCATGTGAGGAAGCCTTCCAGCTGGCTTGTGGTAGTTCGGTGGTTCTACCAGGATGCCTCCGTGTATTCGGGGTCTTCCTCCACCGGTGATTAGCTGGACGTCGATATATAACTGAAATACTGTTGAGGCGAAGGAAAACTCAAATAGTCAAGTCATCAAGTCATATTTTTTTTTCTGAATATTCATGAGGTAATGGGTTAATATTGAAAGGAAAATTGGTGAACATATGACTTAACTTGTATTTTTCTTTCCATTAAATGCTATTTAATAAACATACATTCATGTGTTAGACCTTGCGTACCTATATTTCATTTACACATATTGTTATGGCTTATTTTGTCAGGTGTTGAGTCGTGCTGTGAACGGAGGATTTAAGGAATCGGAAGTAAAAATCCAGAATCTGTCTTACTCTGATCTCGTTGATACAATCAACCAGAGTGCCTCGGCCATCCTCACCATCGTCGACATGTGCATCCATACGTTCACAAGAGAGAAAGTCCTTTATTGATTTTCTGACCTCCGCCATGAATTTGGTTCAGCAGAGAATAACATTATTCCATTGATATCTTATTATATTATTTTTTTTTAATTTCCAAGTAGTTACATAAATGAACATTTAAGGAAGTGGATTATTCACACAATGTCAGGTAATTTTTGATATGAAGAAGGTCCATATTACGAGTCTGTTTTGAATCTTTGACCTGGGTATGACTTTTTTTTTTGCTTGATTCTGATAGGCTGAAACGGGTTGATTTTTTTTTTTTTTTTTTTTTAAAGAGTATTTTAATACCATGAGCAAGTTAAAAACAAGTCATAAATAACTGAGTGAGAAAACTTAATCACAGTAACACTGTTGAGCTGTAGGATGTATTGGTCTGACATTGTTTCCAAGTGTTACATAATTATATACAATTTATTATCTGTGGATCAAATTGTTTAATTAAGGAAAATCTTAATAAATTATATTTTTTCTTGTGAGACTGCTTAAATTTGAAATAACCAAAGATAAAATTCTTTGTATTTCAAAATTTTGTAAATAATGAAATATAGTTTTCTATGTTAGAATTGTTTTGAGAACCTTAAATGTTATGGAAAAATCGTTGATATAAAATTAAGAAACAAAATCCTAATTATTAAATCAATTTGTGAAAGATACAAAAAAAATCATAAGGTTATGTTTGCATTTTAGAAATTGCAATATTTATACTTCACAAGAAGAGTTTTTTGTTGTTTTTTAAACTGAGAAAAAATGATGTTTTGGTGAGAAATGGTTTGTGCATTATACATATCAAAGTTTTAAGACATAGTGTTAGTGTTTAGTGTTCTAATGATCACCAAGTGATTATATATGTGTGTATCATTCCCTAGACGTACACAAGCTGACATATCTGTTGTTTTGTATGTTTTGTATATAGGTATCCACAGTTATTGGTTGTTCATGATTATTACACAAGTGTTTAACAATCCATAGTATTTAAGTAAGGAAACTTTTATATCTTGGTAAAGTATTTATGTTATGTGAGTCACCAGCTATCAATGTTAGAATGAGAAAAAAAGAAAGAAAAAAAATTGTATGAACAAATTCAAATTGATATGGTTGATTAATATTTGAAAGAAAAAAAAGTAATAAAAATATTGAAATTTTCTGGTGTTGAGGACAAGATTGAACTCAAACTTGATGAATAAAGGCCATTTTCTCATTTTCTACTGAGATATTATTTGTTTAAGTGTTAGAAATTTCCATTAATGGTAAATGTGAGTGATTCCTTAATTCCTTAATATTTAATACTGATGATGGTGATGATGATGGAAAAAGGGATTGATTTCTAAAGTAAATAAATGAATACTTTTTACAGAATATTCATTTTTTTATATATATGAAGCTAAAGCAGGTCATGCACTTGTATATTTGTATATATCTAGATGTTATAGTTTCACATTCCTCTTTTGTAACCGTTACCATGCTAAAAGTTGGTAGATAGATGGGTATATTTTTTCATGTAAGAGTTTTATCATTCTTCCACTGAGAAAATTTCCTATTGTGTGGAATAGAATGACCTATTGTCCTGATATTTTTGTAATTGTTAAGGTTTGTAATTTTATTCACATGAAAAGTTCAATTTATGAGAGAGAAAAATTATTGTGCTAATAAGATATTTTTATGATATGATTCATATTTTATGCAAAAAAAAACAACAACCTTTTCTGTGTAGAGAAAACAGGATCTTATTTATTTATGAGAAAGAAATTCAAATATAAGTATATGTATTGTGTGTATATAAATTTGTATATTTAGCCCACCTGAGCACAAAGTGCTCAGGGTGAGCTATTGTGGTCAGTCAATGTCTGTTGTACGTCTGTCTAGGCATCCGTCTGTCAATATTTTCTTGTGTACACTATAGCATCTTCATTTCTTAAGCAATCTTCTTCAAAATTTATGACAATGCTTGTAGCCATAATCTTTTTGCGAAGTTCAAAGTTCAGCTAAGGCTGATATCTGACCATTAGTTATGGCCCTTAAATGATAAAAAAAATGTCTGATTTTACTTTGTCTTTACTCTAGCATCTTAATTTCTTCAGTAATTTTCTTTAAACTTCATGATAATGTTTATGGCCGTAATCCTTTGGCTAGGTTTGATAATGGCTGATTTCTTATTGGTCCTTACATTTTCACAGAGCAGATAGTATTTTATTTTGATATGGTTTTGCTTGTGGGGTCTACCCCAATTTTGGATACACCCCCACCCTTATTTTTAGTACCCTACCGGCATCACCAAAGGGGACTATAGGTTTACACTCAGTCTGTCAGTCAGTCAGTCATACTCATGTTTTCCAGACGTTTTTACTAAGCACTTCTAGATAGTGATCTAATATTTGGTATATGAGTCTACCACCATGAGTTACAGATCAAGTTCAAGTTTCATTCCAGTCCTCTGATTTTTTGACGAAATTACAGGCCTTAGACTTTGAAAATAGAATTGCAGTTTTCCAGACTTTTTATCTAAATGCTTGCAGATATTGATCAAATATTTGGTATGTCAGTCTACCACCATGTGTTACAAATCAAGTTCGAGTTTCATTTTGGTTTGCTAAGTTTTGAAGAAAATGCACCAGGTTAGCTATTCAGGCTCTTAGGAGTTGATATATATTGTCGTTTTGACTTTCATCAAAAGTATTGATCCAATAATTGACTTGTTTGCAACGTGAAGAGGGGCAGGGGTTCTTAGTTTTCCATTTGCTGGTAGGGGACTTAGTATTGCCTAAGCAATACTTTCAGAATACTTGTTATTTTCTAAAGTACTTTATTTTACACCTCTTAACTTATTTCAATTAAAGAAGCATTGTTGACAGGTAATTCAAAACAGGATAGACAGTTTGTTCTACCCACAAGCATGTTTTACCGAAGGAAATCTTATAACTTAAGTGTCTAGTTCATGGGACATGATTATTATATAATGACAAAAAAATTCAGATGAGCATCTGCATCTGCTTGGCGGTGCTCTTGTTTACTTGGATTGTATAGGGAGCAATAACTTAATAAAATTAATGGCTCGATTCTTTAATTTAGACCACAGGTTACAGTTTTGTGTGTGGCATTTATCTTTTACCTCAGATGACCTTGACCTTGGGTGACTTTGACCATGACCCAGTGACCTACTTTTGTATTTTGAAGCTATTACCTTCAAAATTTGGCCCAAAGGTACCGCTTGATGTGTGGAATTGAAATTATCTTGCTGTATTTCTGTATGGATAATGTATTCAATATGACTATACTGCAATATAGTAACTTGTACAGGCAATCAAGCAATGTTTCTCAAGTGAGCAACTTCAGGGCCATCATTGCCCTTTTGTGTCTATGTAAATTTCACTGAATCCTCCTCAGACACTTATGCCCATTGCATTCCATCTCAACTTTTTATTGGCCATGAGAACTTCACAAGTGTTGACTAAAGGATGCCTAGTGACTCCTTATTGATTGGTTCAAGTTCATTACTTGCAAAGTGATCATTAAAGTTTCTGTGCTGGAGGTGCGATTAAACATTTGTATTGGATAACTTTCTTTTATAATGATTACAAATATTTACAAACCTACCCACCCAACCCCCTCTAAATTGGATATTGAGAATATCCCCATATCCAGAATAGTTTGTATATTTAAGTTGTTTAAAAAATAGCATTTTTAAATAAACATTTTTTAATGATTTTAAATTATAATGCAGTGAAATCCAGTCTGAGACATTTCTTTTTTAGATCCAAGGACTATGGCTGTTTTTATATTCTCAGGTTCAGCTCACCCATTTATTGTTTAGATTTTTTCCCCCATAGTCCATTATACTATCTCACATGTTCTGAAATTCTTTTAAGCATTTTTTTTTTATCATGCATTTTTTTATCATCATATGTTTGACTGGTTTTATGTATTTATGAGAATGGATAGTTATTATGTTTACAAGTCTTTAACATGCTACTAGACTTTGGATATCTGCAGGAAATGCAACATGTGCATGATGGCTTATACACAGTGTTTGATACTTGAATAAACATGATTGTACTGTTTTGCACTCAGATGAATGATTTCTACAAATACTTGGTGAAATATGATTTATTTAACTACAATTAGAATATTAAGTTTGTGTTTACAATTTCTTCTCTTTTTGGCAAAATTTCAGATTTTTTTGTTGTTGCTGTTTTCTTTCTTTTTACCAGCATTTGTCAAACAACATGTATGCTATGTTTTTCAGCTACATATAAAGCAGTAGCAAACAACAACAGGTGGTTTTAGAGTAGACTGTGCCCTTGTCATTCTGTTCATTTTGTAGTGTTTGGAATATTTTAAATTCTACCCAAAGTAAAAATATATAAGCTTTAGTAAGGAATTAAGGTGGTCTGATGGTATGAAATGTTTTTGTGTTTGGTTGAGTTGGTCAGGTGCTAATGTTCTATCCTAACCATGACAAACATCATTGTCACATTTAAGTATTAAATGTGTTTTCTAAATTAAATAATAGTTTCATGTTTGCATTATTTTGTAAGATTAGATTACCAACGTTTTTAATTAGGTTCCAAAGGCTTCAGCCAGAAAAGCTTTAAGATAGACAGAACTTGTTTTTCCCTAAGGATTTAAAAGTATTACATGATATCTTATATTTTCCAGCTTGCTCTGAATAGAGATATTTTTTATGTCAGACTTGGTGAAAATGGAATATTTCAGATATACAATTTTTCATTTCAGATCAAAATCTTGTTTCAATTTTAATACCAAAACCAAAGTTATAATCAAAGAGATTTAATTACAGATCCCGCTTCAATATTTCTAAATATAGATTACACTGTGATGGTTAATGTACATTGAATGATAATATTTTACAATTATTTTTTTCATTTATTTCTCTGTTTTGATGTGCCTGTTTAATGACGGGACATAGTTTGGTTCCACTTGCAGTGGGTGGGAGGGTAATGTCCATGTAGGTTTTCTCTCTCCCACAAAGTTGGACAGATTGTTAACCCTTCTCAAATGGACTTTGCCGGCATCTTTTTTGGAACTGTCCATTATCAATTTTAGGGATAACTAGATGAAAACTTGTAATTGGTCAGCCAACAGTAAAGAGCCAGGCCAGCCTGCACGGTGGTGCAGGCTGGCCTGGCTCTTTACTGGTGGCTAAAGTTAGCACTTACAGTTCCAGCAGGGTAAGGGTTAACAAACTTGTTCACAAAGTGAAATGGCACAATATCTAGGCCAGTATCCAGCAGGTATATCCCAGACATTCCAGAGTTATGGTCCATCAATTGACATAATCCCAGGATGGACATATGTTGCAATATCCAGTGATTTTGTTTTCAAAATATGGTACTTTTTTATAGTAATTTATTGATTTCTCCTAAAAGACTTTACTGATACCAAGTACCCAACTTTATTGACATTCCTGAACCATGTCAAAGCTGAACTTAAAATAGAATTATTAAATGTCACATGTTTTTGTTATATAATTTACTAGTTATATAGGAGAAGCTGATAAAACAAGGCCTTAGCTTGTAATGTGATTAAACAAACAATTTGTGATTGAATTTCTTGTTAGAGGTCAAAGTGTATCTTGTTGTATGGCTGTTAATTGTTTGTCTCCTTTTGCAGAGTGTTTATTCTCTTCAACCAGATTTGGAATAGGGAAAGCCAATATAGAAATCACTTTGTCACATTCCAGTCCGTTTCATCCTGTTACGTTCTATCCCTCATGGATTTTTTAACGTTGCTTCACAAGGTGAACGCACATTATCTCTCATCCTGTCCAATTTAATAGAAAGTTTCAAGAGAATCTCATACTGCAGAGACAAATGGGAAATCACTGTGTCTAACTATCAAGATAATGAGTGTGATATTACCAGATATAGTTAACCCTTTCCCTCATAGAGGTAACTATGAAAAGACCTATGTGAACAGCATAAAACCAGATCAGCCTGCGAGTAACTCGCAGGCTGATCAGGTTTTATGCTGTTCGCTGCTCCTCAGTGGTCTGGAATGAGGACTTTTTAATTAAATTTGGTAAGGTTTAACTGTGGTTTTCTGCAGATCAGGCTTTATGTGGTACCTATTGAGTGCGTCAAAATGAGTCTATATGAGGGAAAGGGTTAAGTAAATTTTAAGTAGTTACCTCCCTTGTGTGAACTTTCTTTTATGCAAAAACATATAAGGTGCAAGTTCAAATATTACAAATAGATTTATATATATCTAGTAACATTGTATTAATGATAGATCCAATTTACATAAATAGTTACCATTGATGTCACAGGTTCTTCTGTCAAAATTTTTTTTTAAAATTTTTGAAATTGACATGTTTGCATTTGTTTGAGTAAGTTATATTTACTGTAGCTTTAAAGTTTGATTGAAAAACCATGATTTAAATGATAAAGTTGAAAAACATAGTGAAATAAATTAAAAATGGAAAGTGTAGATCTGCATTGTTTTTATTTATTGTATATCTGTTTTCCAAGATGTCCCTTGTTTTAATTTTATACTTTGATGTGCTGAGTATATATGTGATATGCATAGAGTATAACTGTATGATTTGTTTCCTTTTAGCTTAGACGTATTCATTCATACATACATTCCATGTTATTTTGCTAATTGTTCTGTGTTTTGCTGCCTATGTGTTATTGGCCATATATTTATAGTGAATTGCTATTGCTTACACCTACGTATATATCTGATGTATATATTTATGTTTCCATTGTTTTACTTGTTACAGATGTTATGTCTAAGTATATCATATTGTTTGTTTAGCTTATATTGTTTATATTGTTTGATTGGTAAGTTTAAACACTATCACACAAACACATGCAATTTTGTATAATGATCAAAATGTGTTGTGTATAAAAAAATACAAAGATAGTTTCTCTCTCTCTGAAAAAATGAACAATACAGTAACATTAATCTCTCTGTCACACACACTCACACTTATACACAGTGTGTTATAACAATCATTGTCAACTATGCTAGACAACAGGCTGTATAAGTATGGTGTAGTTCCAAAAGCATATAGAAGTCGGACAATAGTTTGTTTCATTGTGTATAGTATGTTATATATGCAATTAACATATCTCAATGTATTTATTCTCTGTTAGTCTTTATTTATGCTTAATGCTCTAACTGATCCTCTAAATGTATTTTGTTCAGTTTCCTTACTAACATTTTCAAGAGAGATTTAATGAAGAAGGTAACTGAATTAAAATCCCTCTGTTATTAACAATAGGATATCTTCTTACTTTGTGCAATAGGCAGGGTATTTCAGTGTGATATATGATTACTTGGTCCATATTTAAAATTTGAGAATGCTATAGCAGAAATACTCTTAAATAAAAAAATCACTGAATTTTCATTGAAGTGAAAAATTTAACTTAAAGTGCCTCATTGATACAGCCACTAAGGTTGGTTAACCTTTTAACCCTGTATCTCATGAATAGACATATAAAAAATATCTCACAAGATGAATAATCATTTACAGTTAACCCTTTCCCTCATAGAGGACACCATGAAAAGACCTATGCGAACAGCATAAAACCAGATCAGCCTGCGAGTAACTCGCAGGCTGATCAGGTTTTATGCTGTTCGCTGCTCCTCAGTGGTCTGGTAATGAGGATTTTGTAATTAAATTTGGTAAGGTTTAACTGTGGTTTTCTGCAGATCAGGCTTTATGTGGTACCTATTGAGTGCGTCAAAATGAGTCTATATGAGGGAAAGGGTTTATGTATATGAATCAGTGGATTTCCTTTGTCCTGAAGACTGTAAGGTTACAACCAAAGTACTCTGTGTGCAAACAGGAGACCCTGATTTAGAGGCTGTCTGATCAGGGTCTGCTCTGTTTTCCAATGTGACAAAACACGTCCATATCAGGTTCAGAGATATACAGTGAATTTAACATTTATTTTTTTTTCTATCAAAGAATAGCTTTTTCTTGTAATTAATAGTAACATCTTAAACCTTAGATTTTATATGTAAAATGTATGCAGTTCTATAGAAATGTTCAGATTTTTTTCCATTTTCTTAATTAAAAGTCTTATATTAACAAAAATTACAAGATCTATAAAATTGTTGTAATACAAGTGTGTGGCCTTATTATTGATTTGAAATGAAACGAAATAGAAAAGTATATAGTATTTGTTTAAGGTGTAAACTGTGTAGCTATTGCTTGAATAATACATGTATGTTTTTTTTATTATAATTATGTATATAAAATGCAAATATGTAGTTTTTTATACTTGTAGTTTGAAGAAAAAGAATATACTGTTTGTTGTGAAAATGAGAGTTTAAATTAGAAAAAAGTATCTTAGTTCCATATCACATCCATTTATTTATTTGTAATTTCTTCAGAAAAGAGAGGAAAAAAATAATTGTATAGAATTAACAATTACACAAAAAAATGAATTTGTAATTGAGTACTAATTAATAAACTTAAAACAGGTCTTTAGTGTTATAAAATGATTTTGTAGGATGGAATTAAGATCAAGGTCACTGCTCCTAAAAATATAAAACTGGAAATGATAGTGCGGAATGAACTTGAACAAAGCAATGCTGAAGGGTTATGAATTATTTCACAGGAAGCTGTAGGGACTTAAGTCATCTCCTTACTTGTTATATTGTAAAATGTATCATCTCAAAATATGTATACCTGCTATTTTCTTCATATTTTTGTAAATATTTATAGATATATATTTTCCACCAAGATAGAACTATCTTTCTCTTAACTTGTTTGAAATAGTTTTGAAATTGTAACATGATAGGAGTATCTCCCATATGTGTTCGTGGAATGAACAGCCTGTCATACCCACCTTGGTTAAGTTTGTGATACCGAGTTAAGTTTAAGATTGTTGTCAATATTTCATAGGTGGTGATAAAAATGATATTTTCACTGGCATGAAGTCATAAATAAAAAAAAAATTTTTTTCCTATTTTAACATGTATTTAAACGTTTTAACACTAATTAACTCCATTGATTATTGACAAATTCTTTCAGAGGAAAGTTACATCCAATCAATGCATATAAATCAAAGAAAATTAATATTGAATCAAAATATGTTTAATATTATCTGAACCAAGGAAAGCAGGTTTTTACTGATTTTTTTATTTATATATCCTTCAATATTTATATAAACCCACCTTTCATTAGCCATATGCAAGCTATGTTATACTTAAGTTTTGTATTCTTTTTGTTGCTTTAACAAGTTAAGTGAACAACTTACAAATGTTTTGTATTTTAGATGAACAAAACATACCTTAGATTTGCAATATCATTTTTTGAACAAAAACCATAACTGTAATAATATCATTTTGTTTAAAAAAATAATTAAAAAAGAAAATTTAATTAAATCACAATTTACGTTGTATCCTATTAACACACACTGTTTTTGACAAATAAGTTAAATACATATTTTTAAATATTATACTATTATTTGATGAAAACTACAGGGTTTAAAATTAACCAATGTTTTATTGTTTAGTTTTTCTTTTTTTGTTTTGTTTTTTGTGACTGTTATATGTACATATTTAAGATAAATTACTTAGATTTTAACCCTTTACTTCATATAGACTCATTTTGACACATTGGCAAACAGAGCAAACCCCGATAAGACAGCTTCACTTTTGTAGCTCAGATTCTACACTGTCTGCAGAGCAAAGAAAGAGTTCACTTTTTCATATACCAATTAAAGTTTGGTAATAAATATTCATAGAGTCATAAATTTGTACATGAATATTCATGAAGTAAAGGGTAAAGTTCAGTTTGTTTGAGTCCCATTCAAATGTGTTAATCATATTCAAGTATTTATAACATTATAGGATGCAACTTTAATCTACCAGAGATTTTTTTGTTGACAGTAATTGTTTTTTGTTAGGTTTTTATTTCTGGAAAATCTGAAAAGTAACAGTTTGTATACAGTCAAGAGACTTCCCATTTCCTTTTGTATACCCATACAATATGTGCATTAGCATTTTCACAATAAACTGTTTCATGATTAGACTGGCATGTATTATTTATTTTCCCATTCTGGTAACATTTTATGCCCCCACGTCGATAGATCGGGGTCGGGGCATATTATTTTTGGTCTGTTTGTCTGCCTGTTTGTTACAAAACATAAACCTTGACCATAATACGGAAGTCCTTCCACCTACAGCCTCTAAATTTCACAGGTGTATGCACCGTGATGAGCTCTACCCATCTGGTGACCTTGACCTTCAAATGACAGACCCCTATGTCTCTCCCCCCCCCCCCCCCCCCCCCCCCCCCGCACAGGACCATGGCGTTCATTCGAACGTAACGCTTGTTAACAATGGAAGAAATGAATATCAAGACACAGTATGTGTAATTTTTTTTGAACATAAAAGTAATGAGATCGTTGTAGCATACAGAAACAATAGCAGTAATACGTTTACCATTCAGAGATTTGTAAAACGAACATTTCTATTTACATCAGCTGAAAAACTAGCTAGTTTATATACTAATCCTTTTCGACGGTTCCTGGGTTGGGTCAGTACATTGCACCTGGGATAATCTTGAAAAAGTCTTGCCCTACCAGGGTTCAAACCCACAACCCTCCGTCGGATCCACAGACAGATATTGTAAAAAAAAACAACTGATGATCAGTTTTGAACCCAGGCTGAGCTATATTCGTATATAAAATCAAGAGTGTTCTTAGGAACACATGTGTCACCGCTGAAGCGTGATGGAGAGACAGACTACGGAAAGTGACCCTTATGTGTCATGTCTGCTTTAAGCAGGTGACACAATAAATTGGGGAGGACGGAGTTAAAATAATATTCAACTGGTTATTTTAAAATGAATTTAAATGTGCGTTGCTCGTGTACTCTTAAAATTACACGTCATAAAAATCCATAATGAATTTTTATATTGGAAATTGTGTCGTATACGTTGTATCAACACGAAAACTTAAGTTATTTCATAAATAAATGTTAAATCATGAGTATCTACAATAACGGAGTGAAAAAAAACAACATTATTTATAACAATAGTTAACAATAGATAGAGAAAAATAGTAAGAATAAACGTCCAGCAACGATGTCCCGGTGTCACGTCAGTATTAGAGTTACCCTGTGATGACAGTTTCTTCGGATTATTTTATGAAGCAATGTCCCAGAGCCGCTTATTCTTACCATAACCTAATAAAAAGTAACCCGACCCTTCCCCAAGGTTACGTGCACATGCGCACTTCATTCCAACTGGTAACTTTCATAGTTTTACCGTTAAGGTAGGATAGTATTTCACTTCCGATGTTCAGATATACTGACGATGTTGCTTTCCATGTCATAACAATCCCAGAATTTACCACTGGCTGAAAACAATAGATGAAACCATGTCATAATATCTACAACAGAAAATGAGATTAAAACCTAAAGTATCCAAACAAGATGAGGGCCACGAAGATATGTACTGGTGAGGGTACATTAACGTCTTTAGAATAGGTCTCTATAAAAAACCTTGCTCGACTACTGGTCCTGGTGACTAGTGGTTAAAGCTTCCGCACCCCGTAACCGGGAGGTCTTGAGTTCGATCTCCGACCGCGACACAGCAACGTTATTCAAATCGTATTGATATATCTCCATGCTTGGCGCTCAACATAAAATAATAGTCCCAGCACTGCTCCCCCGGTGTCGGGATAATGTGACTGGGTGTGGTATCATGCCATATGTTTGTGGTGTGATACTGAAGTGTGGCAGTACTTTCATATTAAAATGTGGTTAAGTCTCCAGTAATTGAAATACTGTCCGAGACATAAAAGCAGTGAAACAAACAGAGTCCCACTATCGGTGCATGTAACTTCAGTGAAACACTGTACGTTAATTCTTATCAGTACAAACATCTACATTAGTCTGTACCACCTGATACAGACTAACATCTACATGTAAGTGAAATACTTACTCAAGGTTGGATCCAGCAGGACGCGGTAGAGGTGTTGGGTCTTCGGCTGCTATGGAGAGCCTCTCTGACCGGAAGTCGTCGTCATTTTGGAAACCCTGGTTGGAGTAGCCGCGATTAGAGTTGTCAAAGGATATGGGTGACGGCGTTACACGCAGCGTGCCATTCTGGTTGCTATGGAAATAAATTGCAAAATCAAGATAGAAGGAAAGATACGTGCAGCAGAGAGAGAGAGAGAGAGAGAGAGAGTCTATTTATTTATGTTTGTATAGAATGTATTTTACAAGAAGTACAAATGTTACTTGATAAAACTGCTTAGATCATTAGAAGATGCATGTACATATATCACTAGTCCTGTCAACCCATTTTATTTACAGGCGATCAAAAATATACAAACAGATTTGTAAGTGACACAAACATTGGGGAATTTCTTTGAATCTTGTACCCATTTATGAAAAATTAAAAAAAACCGCAAGATTATATATAGCTTAGTACTGTTACTGTTAATAAATATACGATTTTACAAGTCTGTTTTTACTTGTTGTTTCATGTCTGAAAAAACAACAACCTTTTCCATGGAAAAGTATAAGTATTGTGATCTTTAAAGATTTCCTATACACATTTTTCGTTATTCATTTATAAATTTTATTATGTTGGATAAGGCATTTTTCCAGACACCAGAAACCTGCATTCGCATTGCTCGCTTCGGTCTTCTGTTGTTTTTAGAAATGTCTTTATCCTATACGTAGTAGAAGTATAAAATGGCACTTGTTCTATTTTGCCATTTGTCCGATTTGCATACCGGAGGTAAAGGTCCCAAGTTCGATACCAGCTCGGGGCAGTAGGATTTTACTTTAGTTGCATTTATTTTTAAGAACACTGGACCGGATATCATAAGAATATGGCAGATGGTATGAAATGAATTTTACGTAATGTCATCAGGTGTTTTGAGTTCAGGAATATCTCCAAACGACATTGGGGTCTGTGATATCTGCCGTGAGTTTCGCCTGCCGCCATTGATGTACTCCCTGTCGCCGTTTCGCTCGCGCGTGACGACACGTGACGGTGGCAACGACCTGGCATCGGTATCTGCAATTATGCACATAAATTATCAATTAATTCAAATCAAACATGCCCAGACGAATTTAAAAATCAAACATACAAGTTAGCTTAAGGACCTGTTGTAACAAATGAATGATATGGTGATACAACTAATTTTAAGACTAGTTCCTGGAATATTTTGGTGAAATAAAGTCTAGAATTCGAATACACAACAAGTGGGTACAAAGTTATCGTACACTACCACTGGACATCTGTATCCTCGTATTTTTTATATATCAAATATAGCTCGAATTTGTAGGCATAAAATTCCTAATTTATGATCCAATTCCACGATTGTGTTGATATAATGTTTTAATTGATTGTAAAGTAAGACAATGTTTGTTTGGGTTTAATGTCCCACCGACAATATTTCAGTCATTAGGAGACTATGTCTACATAAGACAGATTTAGTGCTACCACACTGCAGTATCACATCGTAGACATGTGGCATGATACCACACCCAGTCACAATATCCTGACATCTGGCAAACAGTCCTGGAATTACCCTTATATAATGAGTGCCAAAAAAGGGGAGCTATACCGTACCATAATATATATATATGACATATATGTAATTAAATCTCCACTCAACAGTCAATCTCCTAATACTAATTCATCTTTAAATTCGTAGATTGATTCCTTGCGTTATCATTGGTCGAATCACAGTCACGTGGCGACTTCCTATTTAACCTTTTCCCTCATATAGACTAATTTTGACGCACTCAATAGGTACCACATAAAGCCTGATCTGCAGAAAACCACAGTTAAACCTTACCAAATTTAATTATAAAGTCCTCATTTCCAGACCACTGAGGAGCAGCGAACAGCATAAAACCTGATCAGCCTGCGAGTTACTCGCAGGCTGATCTGGTTTTATGTTGTTCGCATAGGTCTTTTCATGGTTTCCTCTATGAGGGAAAGGGTTAAGCAATCCATATGATATAGGGTCAGTAGAAACAAATGGCGTCAAAATTATTCTGTGGCAGATTTTATAAATATAAAACAAATCAGTAATTGGGTTTGGTATTGACGATCATATAGGGATATATAGGGGTCAATAAAGTTCATGTTCAAAAACCGTTTATTGATGTCGACATAACGAGTTGCATTTCTATATGCATCATAATTCTTGGTGCAAATGTTTATTTGTTTTGGTTTGACGTGCCGCCGACAGTATTTCAGTCATTTGGAGACAGATATAGTGCTCTGCCACACTACAGTATCACACCGTAGACATATGGCATAATACCAGATTATCTTGACACCGGGCCAACCTATCCTGGAACCATCTGTATATGGCGATTGTCTCTATCAAATGGTGTATAATGTTATGACTAATGTACTGTTAAATCATTAATTTTCGTTGACATTAAATTTCGTTGATTATATACCTAAGGGAATTTCGTGGGTATGTTTATTCGTGGATCTATGTTCTAGAAAACGTGAGGTCTATATAAAAGACAAGTTTTCGTGGGGATTCTTATTCGTGGATAAAAACCGCCACGAAATCGACGAAAATTAGTGTCCCACGAAAATAAATGATATCACAGTATAACATACCAACATTCATCCATTCATTTGGGTCCCGATCCTCGTCTTCCTGATAATCGACTTGTGACACCTACAACAGTTAAACCATACCACATAAAGACATACAGTTGAACCTGTATTAGCGGCCACTTGCATTAAGCGGTCAACATGTATTTAGAGGTCAGTTTTAATATTACCTAACTAGCCTTTAGTTTTTTTACTTGACCTTCATTTAGCGGCCACCTCTGTTAAGAAGTCACTTTATCTTGTTCTCTTGAATAACCGCTTCAAACAGGTTTGACTGTACAGTGGAGTAATAAATGTTCTGTTCTAGTAATGGAATTGACTTCTGCTTGCATAAATGTAATTAAGGAAGGGCACTCTCAAGAACGCTACTTCTGTGCCGGATAACTCGATCAGTGCGGTTTCTCCGTCTATTTATGCAAAGTCAGCCTTCTATGTCCGTCTTCGACTTGAGACAGCGTTTATCCGTCTAAACTTTTGACTTGAGAACAGCGTTTGGGCACCCACAAACATCGTATCCATTTTTAAGTTTGAGCAGTATTCTTTGTTAAGACATTTTCTTTCAAGAACATCGCTCAAATAAACTCAAGTTCAAACTCAAAAAGTTGAGCAGATATCTGATTTTAAGTCTGAGATCGTACTTAAGTATTTCTCTACACCCGGACCTAGAGGCCCGTTTCGTTTAACTTCCGTGTAACCACATATCTCCCTATCGTGTAAAATATGTTTCCTGTGGGATTTTGGTGTGCATTTACGATCATTAAGGATTTCAACCTCTAATATAACAGATCAAGGCCGGGAATAATTTCTCACCGTTACTCGACTTGCACCACTTGTTGGTCTCACGGAGTAATAATCTTCAACTGGTTCCGGCGTCGCCACAATTAGCGGGGTATGACGCAGTATCTCATTTGCATGCACGTGCTTATATTCAGCTGGAAAAAAAATCAAAGATAAATAAATAAGATACAGTATAATATAGCTACATTTTGTCAGACATTTTGAAAATGTGATATTTTTTTTATTAATTCTTTAAATACAGTAGTCCGCGTTTACTCAATATGACGATTGATTGAATACCGGCGAAGACTCGAGCTACAAGCTTGGTCCTTTGATTAAACCCTTCTTATTCTATATAATTTTTTAATTATCAATGGTGCAATACTATTCAGTATTACACTTACACGAACAATGTAAACTATAACAGACAGCAGAGAGAGAGAGAGAGTGAGAGAGGGGGGAGGCTGAGGTGAACATTTATACATACGGGCTGTTTGCCTTGGAAATGGTTTTGGTCTTCGTTTGGGGTCGAGTTCTCGCTTTCTCCTTAAAATGGGGATAAGAATGCATTTTAGGTGATGTACGAGGACTCACACCTTATAATGTGAAATTGATGTTTCAAACATTTCTATTTATTTCTTGATCACTAAACGGCTAAACACAGTATTTGTCTTGTTTTATTTTTTCTGATACTACAGAAAAACTATATGAAATTCCTTATAAAGTTATGCACCTTGGAATTGACAGATATTGTTTTCCTGGAAATTTCAAATTGCTATCATAGTTCGTTATGGAAATAAAGTCCATAATGTTCTCTAAAAATTCATTTTTAAGTGTTATACCCATACTGTCTCACTTTGAAAAATATTGAATTTAAGTTCCATTTCCTTTAATATAATGTACATATGTTTTGCAGTCTGATTGAGGCGCTTTTATTGTACATTTTGCATCTTGAGTTAAGCTAATTGGTTTAAAAATATGAATTTTCTCCTTATATTCCTAATGACATTGTGTTCGCTTAAAACTTCAAAAAGGCACATGGAACATGTTATATACTAATAGCAATAGAAAACAACTTTTTATAAAGTTTTATTTTTCATAACCTCATCAACTCTTTGGTAACAAAAAAAAAAAAGTTTATATTCCATGTTTCCAATATTTCACATTATGGTACATTTTTGTCAGGGACAAAAACGCATTTTTGTAGTGTCCGCAACCATAACATTTTTTTCAAGCAAAATCTTCAAAATACTGCATCTCACAATTATTTTCTCACAATTTTTTCCTGTTTTTTTTTTTTTTTTTTTTGTAAACATCAAGTATTCAAAGTTTCATCTTCATGAAATAAATGATAGTTTTGCATCAGAAAAGAGTACAAACACTATATGAACATTTGACTCGAAGTGTATTCTTGCAATGGATATTTATGAAAAATATGTACATCTAGATTATTGAAACTGCATAACTCTTTTTCAGTATGGTTCATTTTATTAAGAAAATGTCATTTAATCATTGAAGTCGCATAATGCAATCTGGTTGAGGTCAATTCATTTAACCGGTTTAACAGTTGTCGAAATATACCCTTATATCTTGTTTTTCTTTGTTTGTCCTCTTTAAAATGTTATTTGGTTTCTCCTATTGATATTTCAGGGAAAACAAATTAATGTTATTAATTCTTTTGATCTTTTCTTCAATGTTATATCTTTGGTAAAATGTCCGTAATCTCCTATCAAGCAAGTAAAAAAAAAATAAAAAATGAATGAATATTTTCCAAACAAAGCTCAGTTTTGCAGATGATATGTCTAAGCAATGCCAAGAGTGACAATATAGTGTCTTATTCAGTACTTCATTGATTGCCTAGTGGGGCTCTTTCTAGGCAAATACTGCATTTTCGCCGAAAGTAAGTGTGAATAGCATGCATAATTTATTGTAAATACACAAGCCTCATGGCAATTATTGAGTAAATCTTGAAAATAGTCTTTCAATAAATCAGCAGTAGTAGTAGGACATCATCACGAGATATGGCCACCATCTGCAGCTTTAGTGTTATCGGCGTTTTTGGTGATAGTGTAAATAACGTCGATGTCTATTTTATCAAGATGTAATTTTAGTAAACTGTGTAAATAATGGCTGAAATGTGTATTACCTCTACCAAGAAAAATCACATACGAGTATACAAACGTTGCAAGTATTACACAGCTTCTACATTGTAAGTATTGCATATCTTCTACATTGTAAGTATTGCATATCTTCTACATTGTAAGTATTGCATATCTTCTACATTGTAAGTATTGCATATTTTCTACATAGTAAGTATTACATATCTTCTACATTGTAAGTATTATATAGCTTCTACATTGTAAGTATTGCATATCTTCTACATTGTAAGTATTATATAGCTTCTACATTGTAAGTATTACATATCTTCTACATTGTAAATATTGCATATCTTCTACATTGTAAGTATTACATATCTTCTACATTGTAAGTATTGCATATCTTCTACATTGTAAGTATTGCATATCTTCTACATTGTAAGTATTGCATATCTTCTACATTGTAAGTATTACATATCTTCTACATTGTAAGTATTACATAGCTTCTACATTGTAAGTATTGCATATCTTCTACATTGTAAGTATTGCATATCTTCTACATTGGAAGTATTGCATATCTTCTACATTGTAAGTATTATATATCTTCTACATTGGAAGTATTGCATATCTTCTACATTGGAAGTATTGCATATCTTCTACATTGTAAGTATTATATATCTTCTACATTGTAAGTATTACATATCTTCTACATTGTAAGTATTGCATATCTTCTACATTGTAAGTATTACATATCTTCTACATTGTAAGTATTACATATCTTCTACATTGTAAGTATTGCATATCTTCTACATTGTAAGTATTACATATCTTCTACATTGTAAGTATTGCATATCTTCTACATTGTAAGTATTACATATCTTCTACATTGTAAGTATTGCATATCTTCTACATTGTAAGTATTATATATCTTCTACATTGTAAGTATTACATATCTTCTACATTGTAAGTATTACATATCTTCTACATTGTAAGTATTGCATATCTTCTACATTGTAAGTATTACATATCTTCTACATTGTAAGTATTCATATCTTCTACATTGTAAGTATTACATATCTTCTACATTGTAAGTATTGCATAGCTTCTACATTGTAAGTATTGCATATCTTCTACATTGTAAGTATTATATAGCTTCTACATTGTAAGTATTATATATCTTCTACATTGTAAGTATTGCATATCTTCTACATTGTAAGTATTGCATATCTTCTACATTGTAAGTATTGCATATCTTCTATATTGTAAGTATTACATATCTTCAACATTGTAAGTATTATATATCTTTTACATTGTAAGTATTGCATAGCTTCTACATGGATTCTACATTGTTTGTATTTCATAGCTTCTACAACCGTGAAAAACAGTACATGTACCTTGGTTTTGGTGGTCTGAAGCAGTTCTTGAAGAAAGGCTCTTTTCTTGCCATGCAATAGCGAACAATGATGAGAATGATCACAAAGAAGCACGTTGCCATGGCAATGGATAATATGGTGATCCATGCCACGTTCCTAGTATCCTCTGTTCAAATTAGAAATGCATATGATGATGTTTCGTTATAATCAAAGCGCTGAAGGCATTGGAGTTGTGTGTGTCTCAAATGAAAGAGTGTTTAAAGAGCTGCAAGTCGATCACCAATAATTAAAATCACTTTGATAATCAAAACTTCGACATTCCAGTTCTTTCAGCGCTATCAGAGCTTTGATTTGTATTCATGCGGTACCTTATCTATAATAGACTCTATTTATAAATGATTTTGATGTAATTGTGCAAATATTCTGCACAGGTCTGAGGCTCCGAACTCATTTCGGATAGTAGATAAACCGGTTTCGGTCATCTTTAGTGTAAGAAATAAGCCTTGGAGATATCTGAGGTCGATAGATTGATGTAATTATTAGTATGTTACAGTGATTTGTTTAGGACTTCACATGGGTTATTATAACAGCCAAAAATGACCGAACGTTGCACATTTACTATCAAATTTATTTGCGAGACACCTTTGCATCGAGACAAACTATATTCATGCGCTTGGTAAAGTGATCAAGTGATTAAGACAGCTGCATCATTTGATTGCAGTTACATCAGCATAGAAAAATAAGTCCTATAATGTTTTCATGTCACAGGCGATTTTTGTAGCCTGTAAGTATTTATTTTTCATACAGCATTGATTTTTTAGCATTTTTGTTTAATTCTAGTATACTTATGTTGTAGATATATATATATATACAATTGATCGATCAAATTTACACTATTGAGAGGTTATTCGGTTTTAAATCTAGGAGAACCTGGGTTGAAAACGTAGTACTATAGTTGGCGTGACTGGCGTCACACACAACTGAAAACGGTTAAGGTGGAATCATACCTTTGAAATGACGTCGTTTTCGACGTCAAAACCTACGTTTTTGTAAGATTTGGGTTGTGCGCAAACAAACCGTCATTTCTTTCTATTCAAATAAATTTCTTGTTACCTTAAAGAGGATGAATTTGCCTTTCCGAGGATATAACTCTCATACGTTAGTCTTTACCCAATTTCCCGTAATTTGGATTTAATCTGGAAAACTAGTATGGAAATAAATGTACTCTTAATTTTCTTTTTTATTTTAAGGAAAAATAACCCGATAGATTTTTTAAAAAATGTATTGTTTAGCACAGCCCTTAAATCTAGTAATTATGAAATTTAAAGAAAATCTATCGGGCCGTTTGTTGTTGTTGTTTTTTTCATTACCCTGGGCATATACACTTGCAAGAAGATGATAATCGCCGGCCAAGGGCGGCGAAATTATACTATATTATAGCCATTTTTTATGCTGAACTACCAGACATGATCTGTCATTATATGAGTAAAAGTTATCATGCAATTGAACTATAAAGAACTTGGTTGTCATTTTCTGTACAAGTCTTCAGCACCATCGATGATTTCCAGTGTGTGTGGTATGGAGTGTACGGTATGGGACTATTAGCTTTTCTGGTACGGTATAAGACATTTACAAGTCAACAAGGCTATTTTCTTTTCGTCATTGATTGAGGCTTTACCAAACATGATAACATTACCCAGCCATGAACCTCTCCTTCATTTGCAAGTACATGTACTTCGACATATAATTTCCCGTTACGTAACATTGTAACTTTCTGTTCACTTGGCTAACGGCAATCTTTAGCATTTTTTGAAGTGCTAATACTTGTGGGAACCGCCGTGGTCGAGCGGTTACAGTCATGGACTACAAATCTCTCAGCCCCTCACCACTGTGGGTTCGAATCCCGGTAGGGACTTCGGATTTTTCATGTGAGGAAACCTTCCATCTGGCTTGCGGTAAGTCGGTGGTTTTACCCGGGTACCTCTGTGTACTCGGGGTCTTCCTCCACCTGTAATTAGCTGGACGTCGCTATATGATTGAAATACTATCGCAACGACGGTAAACCCCAATACAACTACAACTAATACTTGTATTACTTTCCCATCAATCAGCCTTATCTGCAAGAAAGATGCCGCGGCCAATCAGATTGGCGGCATATGACACACCTCTACAAACGTCAGTGATATAGCCTGGGTTTACGGGGCTCGGGATTAGTTTGTTTTAAATAGGCAGTTACAAAGTTTTGGAAATTACATTGTGTTTAGATTTATCCTCAGTTTTGTTAACAATGACATAAAGATATTTTTTACATCACGTGCGCTCGAGATAGCTACCGCGTTCGCACAAGGTAATTAAAGTTATCGCGTGCACAAGCAATATATATCTTCTATGTTCCATGCCAGCGTATTTACTTGTGTCAGCGGCTGTAAGCAGAGCTGACATATAGGGATCAATTTTCCGTCATCTGTCTGCCAATCTAACTTTCCGTCAAGCCTTAGCAGGTGACATATGTATTCAGAGAACTCTTTCCTTGTACAATTACTCACTCAAGACAGATGTGGCTGTATATTTTCTTCAATTTTTTTTCGTTTCAGCTATATTACATGTCCAATGTGTGTATGTGCATGCATATATGTCTTAAACTTAGCAGTTTTGTAAGTATCTCTTTAAAAGGTCATGGCCATGTGGCAGAGTAACTTCACTCCGGGTGCGAAGATTGTGGGTTCGAGACCATGTGGGGACAAAACTACTCCATGACAGGCACAAAGTACTGGGTCTAACTGAGGAACCGTCATCAGGAGTGTTATCTCCCTTTCTACACAAAAGACACTACATTTCATTTATTGTTATTTTCAGAATTTAAAATATAGCACTACGATAAGGTCGACCTCACCGAGTTTATCTTACCAATGAATTTCCTATTCCTGTCTGTTATAACAGCCGGAATGACCGTGGCATCTTCAAAAGTTATGACGACGTTAGCTGTAATGGACGTTGTGCCGTCCGTTGCTGTGACGACAACTGTTCTAATTCCGGCTGTAATGATGATTATGATGATGCTTACTATTATTATTATTATATTAGATATTCAAATATCACGAAAAATGCAAAACTCTGACGAAAGCCAGTATTGCCCGGAATAATACCGAATACATTATTTAGTCTAATTTACTGCAGTCAGTGTTAGCATTGTCGAAATCTACCAAATTATCATTAAATTCTACTTGAAAAAGACTTCAGTGCAGATGTAAGCATCCATTGACTTGATGTTATAGGCTATTTCGCTCAAACTCTATAAAGCTTGCATTTACTTTTAAATTCCCACGATGGACCATGGTCACAATTATTGTGGGTACGGATATGGTATTTTTCCCTTTTAATTTGCAAACCCTCGTGGTTTATGAGAAATTAATGATATACTTTAATGCCATTTGTATCTTAACTGAGCTAATTAAACATTCATCTGATAGCGTCATGATGACGTCAGCATTAAATAATGACATACCTGTCGCGAGAGGTGTCAATATCTGATTCGCATAGATAGTACCGTCCGTATCAATCATCAGGTAGGTTCCACCCAAGGACGCCTGATTTAAGGTGTATGAAATTTCCCCGTGCACGCTCTCGTCTGCGTCTGTGACAGTGACCTGGCAATAAATTGCAATTTTATCTATTTGGGATAATTTTGTGTTATTCGTGAATTGTAGCTCATGAATATCTGAGTGTATTAAGGGTTCCATGTGGTTTCAGGACTGACTGTCTGATTGACTGAGCGACCGACCGACCGATTTGATTTTATTTGACTTGATTTGATTTTAAAGATATACGGTTAATGAAAATTAAGTAGATTAATATATGTTTCCTTTCGACAGCATGCATATGGATTAATACATTTAACTGTTTCATCCCAATGTATGAAAACAGTATAGATCAGTCAAACATAATTATATTTTTGTAATTCATGTCACATTAAAATCAGCAATTAACTCATTCGGTTTCAACCTATTTGTATTACATGTATGTATCATCGTTCACCCCGACACGGGGCCGTGCATTGCGTGACATAAGAGCCATTTTTCCATCTTGCTGAGATAACGGTTACTGTATCAAGATATATCCCGTGCAGTATGGTATTACATTTAGTTATTTACCTGTGACTGTCTGTGTAAATGTCAAACTGACATACGTAGAGCTAACAGTCTAATGTTAACTTCAGTGTTTCAATTTAAGTATACACCGACCTGGCAATATGTGAACTTATCAATCTTATGTCCCTTAAGTGAAATATGCAAATATAGTTTTGTATGAGTTTGTTATATTGATCATGACTGCATATGATCTTACAAGAATAGAAGTTTGTAGTTATAGAAAACCAAACTTTAGCTTTTTCCATATCTCTTGGGATGTTTGCGGGTTAATGCAAGTTTCTTTCCATTAAAACCAATACCGAAGAAATCAAGTGTTTTAAAAAATCGTTAAATTACAAGTTTTCTTCAGCCTTATAAAAATATATATTTCACTCGTGGCCATTGAAAACGGGGGCGAGGTTTGCCTATCCGTGTAAAGTATAAGATAGACATATAGGACATATTTTGGTTAGTGTTGGACATGGTTTTGGGTGCTTTTTTAAGTTCAATGAAATTCTGAAGTATATGCCGGAAAAGTATTCCTTCCTGTGACATTATTCTGCTTATAAATCTAGGTACG
>CM037790.1:56400332-56450332 GCA_021229015.1 Solen grandis
ATGTTTAACCGCCACTGTTAACAAACAACACATGAAAAGCGATTACGGTTATGATTTAAGCGTCTGTGTAACATATGCCACTCGTATTCGTTAGTGAAGAATCGCTTTGCATGGATCCGCACTAAGCGCAGAGAGGTACAGTTAAACTTGCCGTGTCAAATATGCAAATCAGCAAGGTCTGTTTTCAGTTTGCAGCTACAAAATACGGCTGGCGCCGTCTGAAAACGGATAGTGCGACTTAATATGACACAGGGTTCCATAAGGCTGTTCCGAATTTTTGGCGATAGTTTGTATCTCTGACCATAAAATATGTTGTGGTTGAGATTAACTCACAAGGTTCCATTTTGTCACTACATTGCTTCAGTTCTTTCGGAATGTGTCCTGTTTCAACCAAAATCTATCATGGAAATCGCCATGTCGATCGGGGTGTTTGAAAAAAACAAACAGGACACAGCATTTTCAGACATTTGTTTCAGCATAACAGCTGACATTGTGTCTAATATTTACGTAGCATTTTTAACGACAAGCTGGCCCTAAAATGTTTTTTAACTTGTATTCATTTTGCAAACTTAACAAGAAACATATTCGACAGTATTATAAGGTTAATACGCATACACTTAGATGGAGTTATTGTCAAGCTATATTCAAGACAAAAAAGAAATAAATTTTGCATGTTTGTGTTTATTGTATTTTTCACATAATTTTACCTAATTACCACATTATATTGCACCCCCCGTTTTACCTCTTCGGATATTAACAATTTTACTGTTGTAACGTTTAAAGTGGCTAGAAGTACATGTAGGGTATATTCTCACCTATGCATCTTTATATTTAAGCAAATAAGTAGGTATCCTTTTAAACGTCCTGACTTTAAAAAGTAACAAAAACAGGGGCATGGACGAAGCAGAACTTGTCATCGTATATCAGATTTAACACGGCGGTCTGCTACGTGAAGTACAATCCAGACATCGACGATTTCAGGATCATATATACAGATCACACAAGTGAACTCACATCTAAAGAGACATTCACTCATGTCATTGTTGCTTCTGGCATCTCTCGTTTTCCGATCAAACCCGATTACCCGGGAATTACCGAATTTAGTGGAAATGTCATTCATACTCACGACATTCGTGAAGGTAAGCTGTACAAAGGTCCACGTGTTCTACTTATCGGGAATGGTTTTACAGGTATCGATATTGCTTTTATGGGTGTGAAATATGGGGCTGAGAACACTACGATATCCTGGAGGACAAAGCCAGCGCCAATTAAATGGCCAGAAGGTATCAGTGTCCGCCCCTTTGTGGAGAGACTGAAAAGCAGTAAGGTTCATTTCGTTGACGGATCAAATGATGCGTTTGATTGCACTGGCTACCAGATCAAGTTCCCATTTATAGAGAAGGATTTATCTTTAGTTCCAACAAATCGGACCTTCTGCTCAGAGTCACTTTACAAGCCATTGCTGTTCACAAAGGTAGCCAACAACAAAGTATTCTACATCAGCGCAAATATTCACCTACCAGCATTCCCCATGTCTGATGTCCAGTCGCTTTGGATTTGCCGGTAAGATATACTCTAATATCGTTTTGAAATACATGTATTTGATTGTTGTTGATGTGCTTGATATTACCGTCGCCGAAAAGTGTTTAAATCATATAGGCACTAGAGTAACTTATTACACATGTAAAAAGTCATTGACTGCACCGAACCAACGGTCTATCGATTGTAAGCAATCAAATAAAAGAAAAATCTTTCAACAATGAAATATTTGAGTGATCTTGTCGGGATTTGAACCCACAGCAGTGAGTTGTTAAGTTGGCTGATTTTATGTTAACGACATAACCCCTTCGGCCATTTACTATCATTTTGTTACACCTGTTATATCTAAATAGACATGGGCATTTTGCAAGTATATACAAGGGTTCATAGAAGGAGAGCCGGCATCCAGAGAAAACATGGGGAAGGACGTTGATAGGTTGATTGCAAAGGCACTGGAATACGCGGGGGACCTGAAGGAGGTTATCACCTACAATTTAGAGTACATGGGAGAGTTGGCAACCATGCTGGAAAACAACACTCGTACTAAAGACATACTCGAGTTGTTATTTATGCACAACTTCAAAAATATTATGAGAGATCCTTGGGTTGTAGAGACATTTGTTTCCCTTCTGTCTACACCGGAAGTTTGGCTTCAGAACCTAATGAGGAATGGGTGAAGAATATGACCGATCGTGTTTGATAATGATACGGTGTCAGATTGCTGAGTTGGAATTTAGTGTCATTGTGTTAGTTTATCATTCATATAGGGACATCTACCTAATCACATGTGGAGTCGGATAAGGATCTTGGAAGACCCCGAGCGAACAGAGGATATAACCACAGATTTACCGTAAGCTAGCTTCTTCTAATGAAGAATCCGAGTAATTCCGCTGACAGCGGTAAGAGGGTATTCAACTAGCCGCTGTAAGTGTTGTTCTTTTACACATCTCCATCTGTTTGTGATATGGTAAATAGACCTTGTTAGCTGTGTGTAACGTCAGTCATCTATTGCCATATAGAATTTTAAGTTGTATTGTGTAATAAAGTATACTAATTTCATGGCTTATTCCTACCTTTATACCTTTTATTATAAATTCTCGTGACAATGTTAATAAAACTACCATTATATTAATGACAATTTTCATTATTTTTACTTGACTTACACTCTGACACATCTTACGTAATAATAAAACATTAACATGATATTGAAAATACAAACAGAAAGAATAGCTTAACTATTGTTTTCAAAAATCATAAAATGGCACTGGCCTCATCAGCTTTGATAACAACCAAGCACCGGGGACAAACCGACATGATGAAAAGATGATATCTGGTGTAAAAACGAATAAGATAGACCGTTAACTAGCAAGGCTCCAGCTCCAACAGATATGCCTGAATTTCAATTTCTACCTGTTTTGTCAAACAGGTACACCACTGGAATCTGCATTTGTGCTAAATTAATATAGAAGGTCGCGGATAAGCCCTCTATCATTCAATAACTATAGACCTTTTCGATTCTGAAGCTTTAGAAAAGGACTATCGCTGAATTAAATATGATGATTTATTTCACACTACAAGGAAAGGAAGGAGTCTTTCGTATTCTTTTTTAGTTTACAAGATTATTATTATGCTTACCTCATATACATGTGAAGTTAGTTTAGTTATAAGTACCACATGTAGATGTGCTGAGTGTAATTATAAACTTGTAAACTTGAGTATTCAGTATTCAAGCATAATGGCGGTTGTCATGGCGACAATTATAGTGTCTTTTATTGCATGCTGCGTGACCATCTGGCCGTGTAAGCCAGGTGCAGCTAGGAAATGCTGATTTATGACCCTGTGTAATGTAGTGTAACCAGTTTTGCTAAATGACACCAGGGCATGTTTGTCTTGGCTTGATACTATGCTTAAATATTAAAATTATTCTTTGCATTACATGTAGCTGACTAACATTTAGTTAGAGATTTAAAATAATGATAATAAGATAAAAAATATTTTTTTTTATAAATCAGTCGTTTCTCTGAAATTTAGGATCCCCATGTAAATTGTATAATGCCTTTTTCTATTTACATGTACTGTTAAAAGTTAAATACCATATATCAGGTTGAATTTGTATGGCTGACCAACACTATCAATGAAACGCACCTTATAAAAATACCAATATATAAATGGAAGCAGGGTCTCTACAAATACAATATTAAAAGATCCTGATGGAACAAGTCATAGGAAGTTTCGAATTAACAATATTAAATGTTAATACAAAGTTATTAATTAAAGTATTATCACAAATTTTACAAAAAAAATATAGAAATTATTTCTATTTATTTATTTATTTTTTAGAAGTAGAAGAATAAACAATAGAAGAGAGATAAAATGGTCTATGTAAGATCAGGGGGCACAGCTTATATCCAGAGTATAATTCACGCACATATACATTCATATCATTGATGTAGGTGATTAACCACGTGCATTATATACATTGATAAATTTACATGATGATGAATAATATCGTTATTTTTCGAGTTTCTAAGGATTGATTTTACTTGATACCCATCAATTGCATTTCTTGACCCAGAAAACATAACTGGGGTTTTTAAGTTTTAATCCATACAAAACTGAAAATTCTGTTTTTATCAAGAGGCAATCTCACTCTAATCTCTGCTAGGTTGTTGTTGTTTGCGTTTGCGCTCACGCGTAATACGCATGGTGGTGCGGTTTATTTTGAAAGAGAACGCTTTAAAGGCAAGCCAGCTGGAAAGCTTCCTCACATGAAAAATCCGAAGTCCATACAGGGATTCGAACCCACAGCGGTGAGGGGCTGAGAGATTTGTAGTCCACGACTGTAACCGCTCGGCCACGGCGGCCCTGTTATTTATTGGTTTTAAGGTCATATGGAACTCTAGTCAAATTAAACGGGTTACAGTGATATAACAGAGGCTGCAGCACGTTGATTTATAAAATATTTTTGTTAATAACTTGTAGTTTACTTGATGCATGTAGGTAGAAGCAGAGATGGATTAACAGATTCGTACCTCCTCCATGCATAAAAAAGAATAGTTTCCTTCTCCTCATTTCTCATGTTTTCTTGTTGTACTTGCTAATTTTATTAGCTCACCTGAGCACTCGTGCTCAGGGTGAGCTTTTGTGACCGCCTTTTGTCCGTCGTCCGTCGTGCGTCGTCAACAATTGCTTGCGAACACTCTAGAGGCCACAGTTTTTGTCCAATCTTCATGAAACTTAGTCAGGGTGTTTGGCTACAAGATATCTCGGATAGTTCGAAATTGGTATGCGGGGTCAAAAACTAGGTCACCAGGTCAAACTTAGAAAAAAACTTGTGAACACTCTAAAGGCCACAGTTTTAGCCCAATCTTCATTAGATTTAGTCAGGATGTTTGTCTACATGATATCTTGGATGAGAGTTCGAAAATGGGTCATGTTGGGTCAAAAACTAAGTCACCAAGTCAAATCTTAGAAAAACCTTATGAACACTCTAGAGGCCACAGTTTTAGCCAATCTTCATAAAATTTGGTCCATTTAAAAGGGGAAAAACTAGGTCACCAGGTCAAACTTAGAAAAAAACCTTTGAACACTCTAAAGGCCACAGTTTTAGCCAATCTTCATTAGATTTGTCAGGATGTTTGTCTACATGAATTGGTTCAAAAGGGTCATGGGGTCAAAAACTAGGTCACAAGGTCAAGTCTTAGAAATGTCTTGTGAACACTCTAGAGGCCACAGCTTCAACCCAATCTTCATTAAATTTGGTCAAGATGTTTGTCTTTATTGTGTATCGTAGGAATTAGAAATTAATGGGTCATGTGGGGAAAAACTAGGTCACAAGGTCAAGTCTTAGAAATGTCTTGTGAACACTCTAGGGCCACACTCAACCCAATCTTCATTAAATTTAAATGTTTGTCTTTATTGTGTATCGTAGGAATTAGAAATTGGGTCATGTTGGGTCATAAACTAGCTCACCAGGTCAAATATAAAAAAAATCTTGTGAACATGCTTGAAGCCACTTATTTGGACCAATCTTCATGAAACTATGTCTGGATGTTTGTCTTTATGCTATGTCGGATGAGTTTGAAATTGGGTCGGAAATTAAAATCTAAAAAAAAAATGAATTTAAACTCTAGAGGCCCAATATTAACCCAATCTTCATTAGATTTGGTCAGGATGTTTGTCTAAATTATATTTCGGAGGAGTTCGAAATATCAAAAACTAGGTCACCAGGTCAAATCTTAGAAAAAGCCTTATGAACACTCTAGAGGCCACAGTTTTAGCATAACCTTAATGTATTTTGGTCAGAATGTTTGTTTACATCAAATCTCGACTGAATTTAAAACTGGCCCCATGGGGTCAAAAAGTAGGTCACCAGGGCAAATTTTAGAAACATCTTTTGAACTCTCTAGAGGCCTACATTTTTGTCCCAGTCTTGATGACTGCCTGAATTCCCAGTTGAGTGCAAAATCAGGTAGGATCAAAATCTATTTCACTTAGTCGAATGTTTGAAAAACACTTTAGATGCCACACTTTTTTGTCATCATGCCTAACACAGCATTCTTACTCAGGTGAGCGACACAGGGCCATGTTGGCCCTCTTGTATTGAATAGTGAAACCAATACATAAAGTGTACAATGCATGCAATCGGGTAATAAAAAAATCAATAGTTTACATAGAAACTCATCGTATGTTTATTTCGTGAAAGTATACCACTGGAATGCCTTCATCGGATTTTAAGGATAATCTCGTTTACCCCGCCTCTCTCTCTATCTCTTGCCTCTCTCATTTTAACTTGAATAAATAAGCCAATGATTCAAATCTGCCATATGCATTCACGTATGCATCGCAAGATACGAATATTGTATCTAAATAAGTTATAAACCGGATATCAAGGAGGGCGGCCATGCATATAGCTTTCGCATAAATTGAAGCGCATACTTGATACAGGGACGTACATTTGAGGATTGAATTCGATTTGAAGTTTCTCGTGGTCAGGATAAAAGTATGTACACTTTTTGTTTTATTTATTCAAAAAAACAAACAAACCACTAAGTAAAAGAAATCTCTCTTTCTCTCTCTCTCTCTCTCTCTTTCCATATTTGTCTGTTTGTGTTCTACATCAGTTTAATATGAGTGGATGTGATTCAATATAACTAACATAACATCTTGGTCATACTGACATGGAAAGCCCCCTTTCAGTTTTCAATAATACCCCCCACCCCTCCCAATCATTGCCTAGTTGTTGTTTGCCACTTAAAATCAAATCTCCATTGTGTATTCATGTATGCAATGTAAGATATCTTTATATTTTTCATATGATTATGGTGTAGGCTGCCTTAGGCGGAGTGAAAGACTCCCCAGGGAGATCGATAGTTAGATACAAGTAGCCCGATGACCAGGGGTAAACGCTGTAAAGTCGGTGAACGTGCAACTGAGCATGAAACTTAGACTTAAAAATGCATTTAAATTATAAATCCTACTAGAGTAACCCGGATGTCATGGGAAAACAATTAAACTTTCGCATTGTGTGAAGTGCGTGCTTGATCTACGGACATGTAAGGAAACATTTGAGGACTGAACTCAGCCTGATCAGGATAAAAGTATGGGGGATATGTAAGTATGATAATGATGGTAGTTTATATATATATATATATATATATATATAACTACCATCATTATCATACTTAATATATATATATATATAAACTACCATCATTATCATACTTACATAGAAAACCCGTTTTTAAAGAGAATATCGGATATATGAATTGGAATAACATATTTCTGATCACTGTTATACCAATTTCTAGCATTAACCGATATTCGATGCACAGTTTTTAATGATTATCAAACTGACGTTGCTATGAAGAGCCATCATCATTATCCTCGTCATAGCCCTCATCTTAACATCACTTAACATCTTAACATCACTAATTGTATATTTACAGAATGGCTTCCGGTTGTACCGTAAAATACACAATAGAGAATAAGCTTCAAAAGCCATATTTCCTTCATTCAATTGACCTTGACTTTGAAAAGGACACGGCTTTCATCAGATACATGGAGAAAGCATCAACTGAGAACCCAACAGATTTCAAGAGGTACTTGTGAAAATTAGCTCGTCTTTTCAAAGAATAGTCCGAGCTATTGCGTTCGTCGGCGCCCGCGTTACCAATGTGTTATGCGGGTCATAACTTTCTTACCACATATTATATGTGTTTGAAATTTTGTATATGGGTAGAGGTGAATGAGCGGAAGTGCAGTGACCAAGAACTATAACTCTTCCCGGTCCTATTGCTTTTAAAAATTATTTCCCTTTATTTCATAATTATTTTTTCGGACCATAACCCCAAAACTATACAAGGTATTAACTTGAAGCTTTAAATATATATAGATGGTAACTAGGAGAAGTGCAGTAATCAAGAACCATAGCCCTATCTTGTCCCATTTTTAATTATATCCCCTTCTTTTACTTAAGGAATTCTTATCCGGAACATTTTTAAAAGACAATATATGATACAAGGTATTTACTTGAACCTTCAAATATACAAAGATGGTGACTAGGAGAAATGCATTAATCAAGAACCATGACCCTTCCTGGTCCTTTTGATTATTCCCTTTCTTTTTTTTTATAATGAGTTTTTGTCCAGAGCATTTCTATAAATATGCAAGGTTTTGATTTGAAATTAAAAAATACCTTGATGGTGACAAGGAGAAGTACAGTGACCAAGAACCATAACTCTACCCTGTCCCATTTTTTGGCATTTACATTACTATATGGGAAAAGAAATATAAGGTAAACTTCGTGATTTTAGCTCACCTTAGCGAAGCTCATGGTGAGCTTTTGTGATACTTGAATGTCCGTTGTGCATACGTGCATCATGTATCAACAATTTTAGTGTTTAAACATTAGCATCTTAATATCTTGAACAAATTTTCAAACTTTATGACGATGTTTATGACCATAATCTTTCGGTCATGTTCGACTTGCTGATATCGGCGAATTAGGTCAGAAGTTTTGCCTCTTTTAATATAAAAATGCCAGCTTTCACATTGTTTACACTCTAACATTTTCATTTCCTTAGCAATAATCTTCAAACTTTATGACAATATTTATGGCCATAATCTCTTTGTCAGTTTTGATTATGGCTGATGTCGGCCAATTAGGTAATGTGTTATGCCCCCTTTCATATAATAATACTACTACTAATAATAATAATGTATAAAAACAAAAAAACAAAAAAAAAACGGCCAGATTCACATCTGCCAGGCTTACACTGTAGCACCACCATTTTAAAACAATCATCTTAAAACTTCATGACAATATTAATAGTCCTAATAGCTGGGCTAAGTTCGAATAAGGCAGATATCGGCCAATCAGGTAATGAGTTATGCCCCCTATAATATAAAAGGGCCATATTTTAAATTGTTTATACTTGTACTTACGGTTTTCGCCATACAAATGTTCTCGTCTACCGATATTAAAGGAAATGACGTCAGATTTCAGCCTATGACATCATGCAGGCCTTGAAGCGGTCCGTATATCTTGGGCAGTTTTTGACGTTTGAAATATGTCTATGTGTGATCTTTAAAGACAAGTAAATATGTGAAGATTTGCAAAATTTGCACCGCTCAACGTTACCCGACGTTGCAAAAGTGACTGTGGAATTTGCATGAGAGCAATTTGTATTATTTTCTCTTTCATATTAAATTTTAAATAATCAAAGTATCACTTTTGAAAATTTTATTCTAATAACCATATTAATAAATAGGTTATGGCACTTTTCCGGATACTTTTCGAACACCCTTCGTAGTATCTTTATTTCTTAAGCGGCCATCTTCAAACTTAATGACAATGTTTATAGCCATACAGTCTCAAACAAGATCAATTATGGCTGATATTGACTTATTAGGTTAGGAGTTTTGGGCCTTGAATTGTAAAAATATGCCAGATTTTTTACTTTGTTTACCCTGGCATCTGCAGTTATTTAGCAATCATCATTTTTCTTATACACAATGATAATGACAACAATATCTCAGCTGAGTTTGATTATGGCTAATATTTGATAGAGCTATATTTTAGGCCCTTGAAATATCAGAACATCACACATATTTGCCGTATTTACACTCTAACATATTCATTTCTTCAGCAGTGCAGGCAATGAAGACAATGTTTCTCAGGTGAGCGATTTCAGGGCCATCTTGGCCCTCTTGTTTTAGGATACTATGATTATGTTAAAATTGCAAAGACCAATCCATTTTCCATTAGGTGTGTGAAGTTAGCGCGTAGATCGTAGATCGAAACTATAACCAATTTTCTTTGTCGATCTGGGTCGTAGATGTGCTAACCATTGAATAAACCAAATAAATGGTTGAGCTGGGTCGTAGATTGTAGCTCAACCATTGAAATAAACCAATATATATGTAGTTGGTTGAGCTGGATCGTAGATCGTAGCTCGACCATTGAAAATGTTGATGGAATGGTTGAGCTGGATCGTAGATCGTAGCTCGACCATTGAAATTAACCAAAATAAATGGTTGAGCTGGTCGTAGATCGTAGCTCACCATTGAATATGTTGGTGGAATGGTTTAGCTGGGTCGTAGATCGTAGCTCGACCATTGAAAATGTTCATGGAATGGTTGAGCTGGGTCGTAGATCGTAGCTCAACCATTGAAATAAACCAAGATTAATGGTTGAATTCGATCGTAGATCGTATTTTAGTCGTTTTTTGTTTAGATTAGTCGTAAACTAGTTATATATTTGTCTTCTTTGTCGGGATTATTGTACTTTTTGGAAAATTGCATTAGTCAGGAAAAAGTCGCTTTGGGAAATTTTTTTTGGGAAAATTCTCTTCGGGAAAATTGCATTTGTCGGAAAAAAAAAAATTTAATTCGTGGGGAAAAAGGGTTTAAAATTTTTTTTAATTTTTATTTGTAGGATTATTGTACTCGTCGGGAAAATTGCATTTTTCGGAAAAAAATGCTTTCGTCGGGAAAGGAGTTTCCTTCGAAAATCTTTGTACTTGTCGGGAATATCTCATTCGTCGGAAAAGTTTCCGTCGGGAAATTTTCTGTTCGTCGGGAAAATTTAAATGTCGGGAATTTAGTATTATTGTGGTAAAATTGTTTTTGTTAATATTTTTATCTTCGTCAGGTTTATTGTACTCGTCGGAAAAATTGCATTTTTCGGGAAAAAATGCTTTCGTCGGGAAAAGAGTTTCCTTCGAAAATCTTTGTACTTGTCGGGAATAACTCATTCGTCGGAAAAGTTTCCGTCGGGGTTCGTCGGGAAAAATTAGATGTCGGGAATTTAGTATTAGTTGTGAAAATTGTATTTTGTTAATATTCAAAAAAGGAAAAAAGTCGCATAATCTTTTTCGTGGGAAAATTCGTTCGTCGGAAAGTTATGTGCTCGTCGGAAAAAATTGCATTCGTCTCGAAAAGTGCTTCCGTCGGGAAATTTTGAAGTCGTCGGGAACCTCATTCGTCGGAAAAGCTTCCGTCGGAAAATTTTTGTTCGCGGGATCTACGACCCAGCTCAACCATTTTATGAACATTTTCAGTGGTCGAGCTACGATCTACGATCCAGCTCAACCATTTATTTTGGTTTATATCAATGGTTGAGCTACGATCTACGATCCAGCTCAACCATTTATATTGGTTTATTTGAATGGTTGAGCTACGATCTACGACCCAGCTCAACCATTCCATGAACATTTTCAATGGTCGAGCTACGATCTACGATCCAAGTCAACCATTTATATTGGTTTATTTCAATGGTTGAGCTACGATCTACGACCCAGCTCAACCATTCCATGAACATTTTCAATGGTTGAGCTACGATCTACGATCCAAGTCAACCATTTATATTGGTTTATTTCAATGGTTGAGCTACGATCTACGACCCAGCTCAACCATTCCATGAAAGTTTTCAATGGTCGAGCTACGATCTACGACCCAGCTCAACCATTTATAATGGTTTATTTGAATGGTTAAGCTACGATCTACGACCCAGCTCAACCATTTATATTGGTTTATTTTAATGGTTGAGCTACGATCTACGACCCAGGTCGACAAAGAAAATTAGTTATAGTGTTGATTTACGATCTACGATCTACATGTACGTGCTAACTTCACACACCTTTTTCCATCGGAACATGCAGATCATGATAAGAAAATCGGCAATATATCCGTCTTTTTAAGCACTTGAAGGACCATGCTTATTTTATTTAATGGTGGATGGATTTCCTTCAAGATATTCTTGCTTGATTTGAACACAGGTTCGCATATATGATCCCTATAAACTGGACGACAGTAAGCGCTGTATTTATGTTATTGCTAAACTGACTCAAATTCCTCCAACAGTACTTATTTCTAAAGTAATACTAAAATTCCTAAATTACTGTAGAATTATTAATTTTCGTTGACATTTAATTTCGTGGAATCTGTAATAAGTTAATGTCGTTAGTACATATATTTGTGGATTCATATTCTGATGCAATGAACAGTTTTCGTTGGGATTAATATTTGTGGATAATGCTGCCTTCGAAATCGACGAATACATGTATAAGTTCCCCACGAAAAATAAAGATTTCACAGTAGGTAGAAACACATTCCACCGTTCCTGTTTTACGATAAATTAAAGTTCGTGACTTATATGACATAAATTATACTTTAAATAACTATCAACATTTACTAAGAAAAATATTTTGGAATAAGAGAAACTAAAATGATGAATTTCACACTAGAGGCAAATCATACTGATCAATAAATAAACTCTTTACGCAAAGTTTGGTTGATGGAGTTCGATCTTGGTGTAAGACTTTATGTGCTTCCTTCGACAATTTTATATCGTCATCACTAAAGCTTATACTGCGTAAAATGAAATATTTTGTAGTTGTTTTCGGAATAACATAATTGTAGCTGACATATTTTCATTTCAGTTTTACAGCAAAATATTTCGGTGAAAACAACTTGGGTTATGAAGTTTTAGCCATTAACGGCGTCGAGCAAGATGTTAAAAAACAAACATGGTGGAAACTTAAAAATCAAGATGGGGAGCTGAACGTAGGTAAGATGTCAATAAAATATGTTATTAATCCGAAATTTGTTTTGGTTGGTTTTAACATTCCACCGACAATATTTTAGTCATACGGAAAGAATCTTGATGAGACAAGCATAGTGCTACCCCTGTGAATATTATCTTAAGATAATGTTAGCCATAGATAGGCTGAGAGCTATCTATCTGTCTGGTTTCGTTAAAAGTTCACATACACAAGGTTTGAGCGAAAAGAATTTAATCCTTATTTTTTTCTTTTATTTTAGGCTCTGTAACTTTCTTTTGGTATTACAATACATTATAAAATCAGCATTATAGAACAGGCATTTGTACATGTGTTTATATATCTGTAATGTTGCAGAATTTAACACATGTATGTATGTATGTTTGTATGTATGAAAAAAAGTGGAAACCGTGAATGCCATAGAAATAAAAGATCAATTTAGTTACCGTGGTAAACAGTGAACGCAATAAATACATGACTTTATTTACCGTGGTAATCCGTGAATGCCATTATATTAATAGATTAATTTCTTTACGAATGTAAAATAATTACAATAATAATAATGACATGCACTATTTTTCTCTCATATACATTTGTGTATGATAAATTTACTCTAAAATGGTAATAAAATATGAAAAGTATCCCATCTAATATATTTTCAGGTGTGAGCTCGTACTATCCCAAACCAGGAGATCACGTTACTTTTGAGTTTGTTCAGGGCTATGAGAGTGGCCAAAAACCCACAAGTCACAAATATACGTGTTAAAACGAACTTCAGTCCCGTAATCTGTCTTCGGAATTGGAATACGAATATATGGATTTTTAAAAACAAGATGTGACCGTTTTCCCCGACCTTATCTTTCTTAAATTTCTTTTTTTTTTATTCTTTTTTTGCCTTTTCATGCGTCTTTCAATACACTTTAAATAATTAATGTAAGAAGAAAACACCGATTTTCGAGACTACGTATTAATAGATATAAATAAAGATAATCTCTCCTAGTGATAATTTGTGTCAAGATTCAAGATTCAAGATTTTATTATGGTAAGGCCTCCAGCCCATACACAAAAATATAAATACACATCATTTGCACATGCAAAGCAACGTATGTATTGTGACAGGTAGTCATATTTATCAACATATTTAAACTATATAACAAAGACACATCCTAAAGACAATACATAATATTATAAGTCATAGTGTAGTAAAACTTTACTTGCCTAAATATTCATTTCTTACATTAGTTTGTGTCTCATTACTCACCATGTCTCTTTTAATTGATTTGTACATGTAAAACAATGAACCAAATGTACATCTTACCAAATCATGATACATTTCTAAAAAACGTGTACATGAATAATATTGTATTGATTTTATCGTAGAAAATGTACGATTTATCTTAATAAATGGATATTGTTTTGATTAGAATTTATAAACACAGAACCGTGTCGACCAGTTCCCATGGCCGAGTAGTTAGAGCGTTCGACTCGTAACCTGGCGGTCATAGGTTCGATCCCTGTACAATGGTATTGATATACTCCCCTTGAGATTGGCCAGCACACAAGATTGTCTCCATGACTGGTTGGTCATAAGTTCGATCCCTGGCCGAGATATTCCGAAGTCGTTGAAAGTGGTATTGTTATATCTCTCCTGTGCTTGACAATCGCTCAGCACGTAGGGGTCGTTTCATGATTGGTAAGCTCAGGGTCAATAGTGGGACTAGTTATGGTATCACACCACAAGTCTACGGCATGACACCTCTGTGAGGCAGCACCATACCTGTCATATGTAGACACAAGTCTCCAAATGACTAAAATACTATCGGTGGGACGTTGAACCCAATCAAACAAACACATTAAAAAAATCTACGTGAACTGGTAGGATAGCGCCTATTTCTCTATGGCTTAAGGAACTATTCACATCCCGAGGGATCGATGATGAATACGAGCAAACACGGAAAATAAACTTGACAAAACTCAGACTGAATCGGATTGCAAAGTATTGAAAACTAGACATTAATTCTAAATGATAGAAAATTAACCGTTGGCTTGAATATTTCGGTTTACCGTCGCTTCGACAGTATAAATTAACCGTTGAACTATGAAAGTACTTGAAATAATTATGACAGTGTAAGTAGATACACACGAAATTGACCCACATATGTATGTGCGTGCAGATGAAGTCTATTGTTATTCTCTATTTTTCTTTATTTGACCTTGACCCATGATATTTTATACACATTATATGTATGAATATACAAGAATAAGGGATTGTGATGCGTGTGTTTTCTCGCACATGTATATTAACGTTATATATTTATAATTGGACTGCAATCAACTTTTAAATCAAACGTGCACAATGCAGTTATTTTCTATATAGACAAAGAAGGGAAAGATAAAATTAGCCATGCTATTTTTTTTTTAAAAATGTATGATTATAAAAAATTACACTAGAAAGAAATTTATGGGAAAAAATGGGGGTCACCATTCTAATTATTGAGTAATCTGCCCCCCGCGAAAGTGAGTTTTTTTTCCATTTTTCAGTCATTTTCAATGGCAGACAACGCAATATAATGGGCTAGCAACACTTCATTTAATTTCATCTCGATGTTTTGGTACTGTATTCTCTGTTGCTGTGTAAAAGTTTTAGAAGTTCTATGCAACAGATTTCATACTATAGTCGCATACGCGAATATATAGAAATTTTCTCCTTTTTTTTTCAAGAAAAAAAACGCAGTATGTTTATTTGTTGAAGTATAGTGAACAATCTATTGAGTATAATTGTTTTGAACTTTGCATAATGACATGAAATGAATCAACAAACAATAAAGTGAAATAAAATAAGGCATCGATAGGCTTGATTTTGAGGTATTGCCCTTGAAAATGACATAAAGGAGCAAAAATACTCTCTTTCCGGGGCATATAACTCAAAAAAAAAGAAAAGAAGAATGGTGACCCCAATTTTTCCCCATTAATTAATTTTTAATATAATTCCCTATAATATGCAAAGTTTAAGAAATTACATGGCTAGTTTTAATTTTCCTTTTTGTCTATATAGAAAATAACTGCATTGTGTACGAATACCTTTAAAATTGATACTATAAAATGTTTGGTAAAATGCATTGAAATAAAGAATTACATCACACATTTATTTCAAGCATTGTATGTGTGTGTGTGACAGTTATTCTTTATTTTCTTTATCATCTTGCATGTATATACCAAGGATATGACAGCGTTTTACAGATGTTCCAATTTAAGACTCATCGGTCACGACGGCAGAATGATTAGAGCGTCCACCGCGTAACCGTGAGGTCTTGCGTTGATCCCCGACAGCGACATATCAATGACGTTATACAGGTACCGGTGTATTCTGACTTCTAATTATTATATTTGCAAAATGTGAATGAACTAGTATTTTAAAATATCAAACTTCCCTACAGTGTAACTGTCACTATGCCAACGATTTGTGATTTTTTTAGTTCATCAAAGAAGGTGCGAGTCGTCGATTGCTTAAAATATTAAAGAACAACAATCATTACAAAGGTACGGTGGCATAAAGGGGTATTGATGATAATGTTATATCGCGTACGCACACTTAAAATATTTCGTGCGCAGGCAATAGCTACTACGTGAGAGCGCGGATGTTGTAGTATGCACATGCGATATAAGACATATACCTTGTCCCATTATGTCACCGTACAAAAGTATATAAAATTATATTCTGTATGAGATACAGTAAAACTTCGGAGGATCCAGTTTCGACTACCATGCCAACTCCGAGTTATTGTCATGGTCCCAGCACAAGCTTAATAACACCTCCTGAAACTAATGGTACAATTAAGTGTTCTCAATTATCCGAGCTTCGCATATTTCGAGGGTATTATTTTGGTCCCCCGACCATGCTCGAGTTACCGCAATTTTACTACACCTACATTAAAACGCATTTTAATTATGAGTGGCACTATCAGACCACTCCATGATCAAAACATCACACCATGCTGTCAGTCGGGAGCGGGAGGTCGTGGGTTCGACCCCCGGCCGCGACATACCAAAGTCGTAAAAAATGGTACTGTTATAGCTCCATTGCTTGGCGCTCAGAATATAAGGGTAGTTGCAGGACTAGTTGGCTCGGTGTCAGGATAATGTGACCGGGTGTGGTATCATGTCACATGTCTACGGCGTGATACTGCAGTGTGGCAGCACTATATCTGTCTCAAGTAGACATTGTCTCCAAATGACTGAAATACTGTCGGTGGGACGTTAAACCCAACAAACATAAAAACAGTGTCAGTGTCTCAGCACTCATTTTTTTGTGTCTACCAATTGTAATGTGTACAGGGAACTTCACGCAGTGACGTCATTGGAATCGGTTTCCCAATTTGTTTTTCGTTGTTATTTCGTATCACTTTGAAATAAACATGAAAAGACGTTATTTTCTCACAGTGTCCGAATATTCACAAATGAAGGGATACGTGTAATCGCAGCAAATGTCGGCCATTACATACCCGCCGTTCATTAACCTGTATCTGACACAATCCCCACCTTCATTCGTCCCATCAGTACAACCAGGTACATTATTAGGTTCTACACTCATCCAGTCCCTCACGCCGCCCGTGCTTCCCGTGCCATCCCAGACGTAGGTTCCTTCCGTGTCTCTGTCGTTCAACCCCGTCCAAAAGTCCGCTGAAATGTGTTTCCATTTTATCTTAATGTTTTAAACTATAATAAATAAATTCAGAGTCTAGAATATTTATCTGTCTTAAGCAGTGAGTCAAGGGAACAAGTTTTATTTTTGTAAACCAAATTTACCACTAAATGCAGGATGGCCGCTTAATACAGATGGCCGCTTGTACAGGTTCAACAGTATATAATCCTGTTATATTTAGCATAGTACAGTTTTAAAGTGTTCAATCTTTAATCAAGTACATATATATCTATATAAACCAGTTTTGTCTAAAATTGTGCAGTTTTAAAGTCAGTTTATAATCGTTAGTGGAAAGTTAATAATAGTCAAAGGAAGATAAGTGTTTCTCTTTAAATGCAATTCCCTTCAGGTCGTGACACTAATTTCTATTCTAATGGTTTTTCCGAACACCCGGTATTTGAATTATGACCTTAATTAAGTAAGAATAACGCCACAAAATGGACACAACAATAATGACAATCATACATTAGAAATATATGTAGTGAAAAAGTAATTTTGTTATGAAAATTTACGTAGGGTATTTCTAAAGGGAACTAACATTAACAAGGGTAATTTAGAATGTTAGTACTTATCTCTCTTTGACTATTATAACTAACTACCACTAACGATTAAACTGCACGTTTCTAAATATAACTGGTTTGTAAAGATATACTAGACTTCGAATAGGTTTTAAGTTTGAAACCCTATGCCAATGTTAGCATTTACGTTATTTACAAGGAAGATAAGTGCATAGAATAAACAGCTGGCTACCCTGTGCATGTTCCTAGCAGGGCGCGTTTGTACAAAAATGCGATCATTCAAGCAATGGCCTAGTTCTAGTTAAATAAAGTCCCTTTTTGAGGAGTCAAATTCAAGCCCTGCGACTGTCAGAAGATATCCCCACCGGTCCTCGTGAAATCATAATTTACTGCACACGTACACATATGTAAGAACGTGTTCAACAATTTTTCAAAGCCCCTCTCCTTTTCTCCATTTCTCTTGCTTTCATTTTGTTCGATCATTTTGTTCGATCTACCTTTCTGAAATTATATTTGTTCACTTGGTTATTCCTGTTGCATTAGTATAAGTATTGCCATTTTATTGCTGAATTTTGTTTTTAAAGGGGAGTGCTGTCAAAATTTTAAGAACTTGTTGACCAACCCTTTTGCTTTGCGAAAGTGATCACTTTAATTTGTTGTAAATATGTTTATAGTAAGCAATAAAATACAATGTAAGTTAAAAGTAAAGTACAAATAGGTATACAAATCAATTATCTACTGTTAAATCATTAATTCGCTTGGGACACTACTCGTAAATTTCGTTTATTTATTTTGATTAAGGTTTTATCAACGAATATAATACCCACGAAAATCTTTAAATAAATGTATCTCATATTTTTAGAATGTTCCAACAAAAGACAAAATTAACGAAATTTAATTTCAACGGTACTATACTCCTTTGCTGAAGTTAGAGTGCTGTCAGAATTTTGTTATATATACGTATGTCTTATTTCTTTCTGAAATATAAAATGCTTTGCATAAGAACTTGATTATTCAATGGCCAATTTGATGTGTATTTTCCCCTCGAAAACATTACTGTTGCAAGGGAATGTGTGTTCCCAAAACACAACAATAATAGATCACATTTAAGGTCATCCATTCAATATTATATTGTGATCATGGTCCATCATGGGAATTTTATAGTAAATGCAAGCCTTTATAGACTTTGAGCAAAGGAGCCTATAACTTCAAGTCAATGGATGTTTGCATCTGCTTTCATTTCATCTTTTTAAACATTTGAAGGTCCAGGATTATAATTTCATGATGGATGGATTACCTCAAGTTAACAAAAACGGGTATGCATATTTCTTTTGAGTTGAGTAAATTATTTGCTATACAGATAGATCTCTCATATAAATTTAATGAAAGGGGTTTTGAATTTAACCCTTTCCCTCATTTTGACGCACTCAATAGGTACCACATAAAGCCTGATCTGCAGAAAACCACAGTTAAACCTTACCAAATTTAATTACAAAATCCTCATTTCCAGACCACTGAGGAGCAGCGAACAGCATAAAACCTGATCAGCCTGCGAGTTACTCGCAGGCTGATCTGGTTTAATGCTGTTCGCATAGGTCTTTTCATGGTGTCCTCTATGAGGGAAAGGGTTAATAAGATGAAATTTCGGTCTAAGCACATGAACGATAACTCAGTTTGCTTCAGAAAACTTCAGTGCTGCAACATCCGGTCTTTGAATTACTCTCACATCATGCTGTAGCCAAGCTACACGAACTACTTGATTACTACTCTGATATGGCGCGGTCAGGGATCGAACTCTCAAGGAGCACGGGCTGGTTATTCTGCGACTGTGGTCTGATATTAATTATCTATAGATGTTTTACTTACCAGTAAATACGGCTGTACATAGAGTTTTCAAATACTGGCTTTCTGCTGGTGTGCTTACGTCAACAAGATGGCCTCCACTTTCAGAACAATACGCCTTAAGTTCATAAATCAATAACATTTTGATCAAATACGTTAAAAGAACACATAAACAACATTATACATAAGCTACATGTTGTAAAGCGGGGCCGCCGTGGCCGAGCGGTTACAGTCATGGACTGCAAATCTCTCAGCCCCTCACTGCTGTGGGTCGAATCCCGGTAGGGACTTCGGATTTTTCATGTGAGGAAGCCTTCCAGCTGGCTTGTGGTAGGTCGGTGGTTCTACCCGGGTACCTTTGTTTACTCGGGGTCTTCCTCCAACTATAATTAGCTGGACGTCGCTATATGATTGAAATATTATTGCAGCGACAGTAAACCCCCAATACAACAACAACATGTTGTTAAGTTTTAACAACCAGGCAGATTAATATTCTGCTCCGATAGATGATCAAGGATGTCCGAATATTTAGACCAAATAATGGAAATTGAAAATGACAAAAACACAGTCATTACCCTTCCTACCGGCCTCTTCATCCAGAACAGAATGCTATCATTGGCTTGTGTAATCTATTTTTAGGATATTTAGGATATTCCAACTGAAAATGGGGGTTTCAGATTGTATATATCTTTCTACTTGATATAACAGGTTTCTTTTTCAGTTTAAACATGAAAGGTATTTTAACACTTCCTTATCAATTTAGGAGTGCTGCTTTGGCAAATATGATTTAAAACAACTATATAAGAAGCAGGAGCATGTCTATTTTTGACCACAATTTCCCCTTATTGTAAAAGTGAACACTGCCTTCAGGGGTGGTAACTACTGCTTAGGAGTTGTGGAGTTTATATTGTGCGGATCTGGACACAATAAGCGGATATAAGCGATTCAGGATCTTTCGGTTTAGCTTGATTACATAATAATTGTCTTTAAAAAATCAGCAAGTGCATAATATTTAATGGAAGTTGGTAGATTACCTTTTCTAGTTTGTAAATTAAATCCGTTTTGTTATATAGTCTTCACAATACCTCCCATAATCTTGGTATTTATAAACATTTTTGCTAATGTTTCCAACTTTATAATAGTTTTAATCTGTTTTACATGTTACAATTGACAATTATTTAGCTGCGCCGAATTTCTTTTTTTTAAGATATATTTTTTTTACGTCAGTTGGAAATCAAGTCCCAACAACTTATACTAATCCCTTTCGACTGCTCATGGGTTGGACAAGTACTTTGCACCTTGTGGGTCATGCATGATCCTTTTTTCCGGCTCGAACCCCACTCTTTAGATCCACATTAACGTACGTTACCGCTGGACAAGGATGAGCCACCGGCTTATAATTCATGTTTTGTTTTTAATGTTGTCGAACAATAAATTATAAAGCCATACCGATGCCGCAGTCCACGTCATTGAAGTTGCCACACACTTGTGCCAAGTGCTGCCACCACATTCTTCACATTTTACTGCGCCATCTAGAATCGACGACACAAAAACCAGAAGTGTGATTGAATCAGAATTATCCAAAAACATACATATTAAATATCAAAATGGTGTAGTTTTCAAAACGGCGTCATCTTGGATGAACTAATTGTTATTTAAAGAAATTCATTTGCATATTTTTTTTCTACCATCATTTATCGTTGTAATAAATTGCGAACTGAATCACCCCTGGTTACTTGTCCACGTTGTAATAGGCGTAAACACCTCAATTACTGTTTATTATATTCGATGGGACCGGGTAATTTGAGCGTCCGTCGTGTAGACGGTAGGTTAGAGGTTCGATCCCCGGAAGCACAATCCAAAGTTATGTAAATGATCCCTTGTGCTTGACACTCAGCATACAAGGAAACTCCAGGACTAGTGGACTTGATGTCAGGATAATGGGATTGGTTTTGGAATATTCCACTTGTCTTGAGCGTGATATATCACATTATCTTATATATGTCGTATGTAAATAAAATGTCCCCAAATGACTGAAAAATTGTCGCTGGGACGTTTAGCTCAAGCAAACTTACCCGGAAATGACGTCACACAGCGGACAGGAACGCTCCATTTCCCATTAGAATCACATGTTACAGACTGTACGTTGTTTTCTTCCACATAACCCTCGTCACAAAAAATTTTCACTTTCGAGTTGACGTCATTTTTATTCCCGTAAGAAGTGCCATCTTGTACATTCGGGAAGACGACGCATTCTGAAAATAATTGTTAATGAAGCCGATGAATAAAGTCGTGTCGTATGCAATGATCTGAACAACTGTTTAAGTAAATATCAAAGACCTAAACCAACAGTTAGTTAAGGTCTTTGTAAATATTAAAAAAATGAATCATCGAATGAAAAGAAAATTAATATTATAGTCTATAAATATTGATTTGGCACTCATATAATATTCACATGTCAAAGGTTAACTCTCCGATTACCCTCCGCAACAGGTATGGAAAGTTTATCGGTATAGCAGGAACAAACACTGTATATCACAGTTGCTTAGTAGGCCAATCGGCAGAGCGTTGATGTCGTGTTTTGATTGTCTCTTCGATGCCCTGGTTCGAATCCCAACATTTGTTTTCTTTTTTCTGTCTTTGGAAATAAAGATGCACATGTAAAATGTATCAAGCATTTTGATCTTATGTCATGGAGACCTTTTTAAGTGTATTATTATTCTATTATTGAGTTTGCAATATAAAGTATGACGGATACAATTAAAGAAAAAAAAGTTTACCAGGCGTAATGAGTCAATTCTCATTATTATACATTGTAGTAGACAATGTTCTGAAACTTTTCTGAGTAAAGTTGTGCCAAAAAAATGTTGAGTGTGTGTGAGTGTTCAAGTCAAGACTTTACCCTCCCGGCCACGGAGGCCCCGTTGGTAAATTTATTCGTTACATTATATCCATGAAATTGATGAAAATAATTAAGGATTATATAGTATTGGGTTTAACGCCCAATTGAATGTAACAAGCCACGCCACGAAGGGTTTTCATTAGCGTTATGCACAGTTCATAAAAGAAGATTCTAAGTAGAAAACTCTAGACATGACGTCATCAGCGAATATCTAAGATAAATAAGGCCACATTGTTTTTCTTCTTCTGCTTTGACAATTACTGAAATTTATATCAATTGGAAAGTTTCCTTTGCATATCAAGTAACTCTTAAATTGCATCGCCAAGTTTGTAAAATGTGTTATTCCACGAACTGCTACATTTCACTGTCACACCATTGTCGGTGTATTCTTGTGCCTTATAACAAACGAAGGAATCCGGAGAAAGACGGAGTAACACGATTGGCTACTGTATTGCAAAACAGTGTGTCACATCTTAGGCGAGTTGCTTACACTATGTTTTTCAATGGGCTTCAATGTACTTTTCACGGGATTTGTATGCAACTGAATGTTCCAAAAATAAGTTTCGAGGCAGAGAAAGGTACTCTTCAAAGGTGCCTCACGCAGTATCATGGGAAACAAATATGACCGACAAGGTTTGGATTTTCATATTCGAAATGGATATTACTGAATTGCATTTAATGTGAAATACAAATTGTTTGTTTGTTGTTTCTATTGGAATTTTAATGTTTGGAGTTTTAATATAAGTGTTCATGTGCCAGTAAAATGCATGGATTATCTGCTAAATCTTGTTATTTATTTTAAATGGAATGTAGATATTTTCAACGTTAAATGTTATCTTGAAAACACTTAATTACTACAAAAGAGTAAAATCGTTACATGGAGCACGAAGAAAACAGGATTTTGTGACGTTGCAAGACTTCATGTGAGCAGCTCGCCCATGATAAAGATTCCTTGAATACATGAAGGCAACACAGTGTAAGCAAACCAAATACTGATACACTCATCGACCCTTACAGGCTACAGCTTATGTATATACGTTATTTATTGATCTGACAAAACGTTTCATAAATTTTAGACGTTTTGTATTAATTCTAATGGTGATTAAAATTATTCAAGCGTAAAGCTTGAATCCAATTAAATATGCCAGATAAATCAATTAAGCATCATTTATTAATTAAAACATACACAATATTTTTTATTTTTAAAAAGACGAAACAGTTGAATGTTTTTGCCCAATAAAGAATTCTTTTATTTTTTTGACACAAACTGTAAAATGTAATCGTAAAATGTTAGACATTGAGTATATATTCCCTAAATTCCTATCGATTTTGATTCGTTTGAATATTTCAGTAAAATCTTTGGTTTTACGTTTAAGGAATGGTTTCTCATCCAAGCCAATAATTATGCAACAAATGCCATGGGTTCAAGTCCAGGCAGGGTCACTCGGAGGTATTCGAGATAGCTTGTGGTAGGTCGATGGTCCAACCCGGATACCAATTTTTGTGCTATAGTCATTCAGACCAGTATTGAAACATTGGTAATTAAGTGAAAGTCGTTATGACTGAAATACTGTCACAGTGACTACATGAACTATACAATTGTCGGTGGGACGTTAAACCCAACAAACAAACACCCAAGCAAACAAACAAACCTGAACTACAACACAATGACAGCAAATGACATGTGGACATCTATGTAAATGATGTCTGGGGCGACATGGTTACCTTTAATTGAACAGTCTCCAGCTTTGACGTCACACGCTTGATAGTCCTCACACGTGCACGAGGCCCCCAACTGAAAAATAAATATCGGTAAGCCGGGCAATTTGTTCGCTTATGTTTATTTATTGTTTATTTGACTATGTCTACCTGAGACAGTGCTGCCACACTGCGATATTACGCCGTAGACATGTGGCTTGATACCACACCCAGTTCCTCTACACATTTACTTGCCCGAAATTTATAAACAAGTCAGGGGACCAGTTATTATTTATGTTTTTGGTTCTTTATATATTTTTATATAAAAGCAAGATAAAAGTAAACACAATCCGATAAACATTTAAAAAATATATAATAAATAAAAAAATGTATATACAAATAACCACGACCACTATCCTTTTTATTCATACGTGAAAAAAATGACTGCTCCTTCTATTAAAAATCCACGTATGAGGGTTCCAAAAATAGGTAGTAATTACAGATACGCATTTATACGCATTATCATGTTCCAGTTAAGAGATTAATGTTCAGGGGCGTAGCTAGCCGACTCATAATTGTGATAGGATGTGTGTGTGTTCGCGGGTGGGGGGATTTTGAAAATAATAACGAAATTCGGTGCATTTAGGAAGTTCTGAAGTGCTTTATTTAAAACTGAAAATCGACAGGAACATAAAATAACAAATAAACCCTTTACTCAACATACTTTGTCTCTCTCTTTCTAAAATAGAATCTAAAGAAAAAAGTAATCCCCCGGTTATGTTCATGATTATCAGATTGTCTAAAAGAAGGACTGTTAACTTTGGCATTTATTTTTTATTGTCAGAACCATGTGGCTTTAGTCGCGTATAGGCAGCTACGCGACTGATTTTAATGAATGGGCTCACCTACAGTATTTCAATCATTTGGTAATTACGTCTACTTGAGACTATAACAGTGCTACCACGCTACAGTATCATGTCATAGACATTTGGCATGATACCACACCCAGTCCTAGAGCTACCCTCTATATGTTCAGCGTCAGTACCATTTATCTTAACGATTCTGATGTGTTGCGATCTGGGATTGAACACCGTCTCCAGTTTTCGAGGCTGCATGGCGCCCTGACCCTATCAATCATTGGGGGCGGATGAAAACATATAAAATTGTTCTTGCTTTATCGCTCAGGTGTTTTAATCTTAAAGCCAAGCAGGGAGCTACCAGTTAAAAAAAAACTAAGGTATTTCGCGGTCATATTGCAAAGCGTGTTTATGGCTTGAAGCTATAATTATATTTAAAACTGTCCTCGGTTGTTGAGGGGTTATCTAGAGCGTCAGCCCCGGAATCTGGATATCGTAGGTTTGATACACGGCTGCGACATATAAAAGTCGTAAAAAATGGTAGTGGTATAGTTTCGCCCCCTTTCTTGGCACTCAGCATTTAAGGGTAGTTCCAGGATTGCTTGGCCCGGTGTCAGTATAATTTGACTGAGTGTGGTTTCATGCAAAGTGTCTTAGACGTGATACTGCAGTGTGGTAGCACTACATCTGTCTCGATAGACATCTTCTCTAAGTACAGTCGGGGTGACGTTGAAACCAGTAAACAAAAACCCAACCAAACAAACTACATTTTTTAAAAAGAACTGGAAAAATAGACTCGTAAAATGATACCAAGAACCCATAAGGAAAAAAGATAATTTAGCATCCTCTTCGACATAGCCATGGGTTGGGTTACAACATTTTTAACTTACATTGACCATGTGTTCCCGGTGAATGTAGACACAGTTCCTGACCCCCGGGCTTGAACCTCCCGAGGGGTTGTTTATCCTCAGTAGAGTACACCCGTGTACAGTTCTCTGATACTTGACGGCTCGACACTGTCTCCGCACAATACACTCGAACACACACTTGTGGAGTGTGACGTCATAGAACAATGTGATATAATCATCTGACGCACTACACGCGGAGAAGTTTGTGATTCGATTAAAGTATTTTTGTGGTTGTGAAAATGTTGCCCCTTCTAAAACTATGCACTTTGCACAAACAAGAACGATAATCCAGATAGTTTGAGTATTCATTGTCCAGTTTTTTTGTTTTTCTTCAATCTGAACTTAGGCGCGCATCCAGGCTTTCGCAAAAACGCATATTGCGTAGATCTAAAAAATGTAGAAAGAAGATAGTCCATACAAAACGCCCCATTGACGCTGGAATATAACTTACGGAGTGATTTTAATACCGCCTGAATTTCAAAATTGTCTTTGTGTCGCCCTCATATCTGCCCAAGGTCGGAGCGTATGTGCAATTTTAAATCTGCCAGGTAGTCTAGACTAGTCTGCAAATAGATTCATAATTTAGGTTGGTGATTATAATAAATTTCACGTGACGTTTATCAGACAACAAGTTAATTTTGCTGTGAAAACCTTTAAAACATGCACAGCTTTGTGATCCATTAAATTAAGTTTTAATATTAATAAGATTTCAAATTTACGGAATCCAGTTTTTTCCATCGCCTTTGAATGTGTTGAACTGAAACACGATACTCGGTAGAATGAAACCGAAGACGCGACAGCACAATAATCACTTATTCTCAATAAGCGGGTGCAAATCAGTGGTATAAAACTCAGAAAATTAAACGATTCTAAAAGCATTTATTTCATAAAAACTATCAAACTTGAACATTTGCATATATGAAATTCATAATGATCACATCAAGAAACCATTCGTTAACCCCGAGCCATAATTTGAAAAATATGACGTGTAATTTCACTTTTCTTTCAAGATATGTTCGTTACTTACAGCTTTGGTTGTATGAAAAAGTCAATTGTGCTATCTTTATTGTTGCTACATACAAAAAAGCGTCAGTATCTATTAGCCATATGCTTGTGGTTATATTTTGACCGGAATAATATATTGGCTAACACGTTTTAAAAAAAATAGAGATCAGCGACATTGAGGTATGAAAAAGTGCTATTTCGTTTCTATTAAAATGTAATGTTTGATTAAAGTTCCGTTTATTATTTAAGTTTACCAAAAACACGTATGGTTAAGTAAGAATAACGAACATTACTTGTTATTATAGGCAGTTTGAAATCTCACCAATATGAATTATCGCTTGTTTGACTTTGCTGAAATGTTACATAGTTATAGTTATTCTTTATACAAACATGTTCTTATCATATGTTTATCATGTTCGAAATTTAAGAGGCCTATCAACATTATGAGATGCACAAACATGTATCTGAGAGGTAAGAATCTGGCTTGACAGCAACTGATTGGGTGAATTATGTGATTATTCTATGTATTATTTGTCTGTCATACATAATATGGTCATAAGTTGTATGTTTTAATCATTTAAATAATTGTTTGGTTAATTAATATTTGATTTTTGACAGTGAAAATTCAAGACATGTTCGTTACCATTTTACCTTACTGTTGAAAGTAGGCATTAACTAAGTAACAAACAATTAAATATTTGTATGGGTTTACATATAAGTTTCTAAAGTGCCTACGTGCACAGACGAGTCGTTAGCAGAAGCACTTTACTTTGTTCACTGGATATACAAGCATGTTACCTAATTCACTCAACCGTGGTTTCTTAAATACATTGTTTATAAGAAAATTGTACTTTTGTCCTTATGCCTACATGTAAATGTTTAAAAAAAATACATCAATGTAACGAACATTTCATCAAAATTACTCAATTAAACACCCTGATTCAAAAGCATATTGACTTCATCTTTGTCGTTTTCAACCAATTTATACAGTCTCTTAGACTTTCCTGTAGGGATTGGTGCACTTATTGTCTTGACTACGTCTGAATATTTCACCCATATAACATCAGGACGACATGGCCACTGATAAAAGGTTGTTTTTTTTCTCTCCATGAATGATATTTCAACTTCCAGGTCATCCTCATCTACATCGGTAATTTTCCCTACATACCACTCTTTGGCATACTTGGCTGCAACAAACTGATCAACTTCAAAGTGTTTTGCTACTTGTTTACTTGTTGTCTCATAGGCTTCATTTCTATTTGCTAAGCTTTCATCTCTAGGAACATTGGTCTTTGGTCGATTTCTCTTCTCTACGGTCTCCCTTCTCCATGATGCGCAGGTGAACTTATCTGAGAGACACATATTGCAGTAACAACTTGTATCTCTAACTTGTACTTCTGACTTTCCTAACCCTGCAACAGCGTGAATTTTCATAGTTCCACTGACTGCCTTTACATCTCTTTTATTCAGTTCAACTGCTTTTGCGTCACATTCCTCCTTGCTAATGAACACGAACTTAACATTACTTAGGCTACATGTCTCTGATTGTGTCCATGCAAAAAAATCTTGCGCGCTTTGAATGGTTGCTTTGCCAGTGTTAACTGCATTGTCTGCCATTCTTTTAGTCACTCCACCTAAACCATCACATGGGCCTTTTCCATGACCTGACTCAAAGTAGTTCCATTTTTAGTCAGTGCCATGAATTAGTTTGTGATTGGCAACTTCAAAGAATATGAACTTGTTGCGGTACTGGGACGTAGGGCTATCTGTCCAATAATGAACACAGAAAACCAATGGACAAATAAGTTTCACTTACTTCATAATACCGCAAAGAAAGGGTGAGCACTGTGTTTGATGAATGTGCCAGTTCATCTGAGACTATCACATAACTTTTATGTTGTAGTTGTTGTTCAGTGCCTGTTTGTCGGTAATATACTACAAATGGATGAAGGGTTACATTGGTCATGTTCCAGTAAGCTGATTGGATTTCATTTAGACTTTTACAGGCCCAGTTTTCCGCAAAGTCCATTTGAACGATGACATTGTTTTCAGGTAGGTTATTTTTCAGACGTCTGATTTCTTCATACTGTGTCTTAACTCTTGTCACATGAGATTCAAACTCATCAATTTGGTTTTTGGCGTGGTCAATGAACTCTTGCTTTTTCATTTTCTGGTCAACAACTCTCATGACCATTTTCTGATTTCCTTTCTCATCAACAGTAACACGTTTCCACTGGCTTAGTGTTATTTCATCGTGTGTCATTTTCTCTTTCAGATCTTCAAGAAATTCTTCCTTGGTTTCAAGTACCTTGTCTCCATTTATAGACACTTTCACATTTTCATTCCTTGCTGTTTTCAGTAATAGTGACATGTTCTGGTGACGCACACACAGACACGTTGACCTGCTTATAAACGAAGCAAGGAGAATGTACTTTGGGCGTATTCGACAGAATGCAGCAAGTGACAACTTTGTTGTAGGGTTTTCAGATAGGAATTTTGTATGGAGGTTAGACAAGTAATCAGATAAAACTCGGGTCTGTTTCTTCTCGTTGTTGTCCTTTTTAAAATCCCCTTTACCTGGCATCATTCTACTATTATCATCTCTTTCCATGAAACAGATCACTTTATCTCTGTTATTACGAATTTCCCTTCGGCGTGTTAATGTTTCTACAGATATTCCTTTCGACAGCTGGCGACCCAATTTATTTCTACTTAATCCTGTCTTTTTGCCTGCCATTTGTATACATCGGTACTTCTTCAGGATTTTCCCTCCAACTAGTCCGTGTAAAACTGATTTATGGTGTCTCTTTGCCTGCTTTCTAGCACTTTTTACCTCTTCACATAGAACGTTGCTAAACAGTAGTTGCTTTTTCACTGACCCTCTCTGATCTGCGTTAAGTCCCAGATTTTGTATTTGCTTTCTGGTCATTGATTGTGGTGTAAGTTGGTTTTGTTCACTTTTTCTTGACCTCTGCATTGCACGTAATTTGCTTTTGTATTTCTTGTGGAGGCTCTCATACTTTTCTTTCCATGTTTTCATCTTCTGTTTGTACTCATTCAAAGTGTTTCGCATTCTTATTCTTGACCCATGGGCACGGGCAGGGAACCCCATTCTGATTACTAGACGCCTCGGACCATCTGGCTGGGCAACATTAACAGAAGAAGCACTTTCATACCCACTTGAGGTAGCACCCGCTTCATTGTCAGCAACATTATTGTTGATCTGTGCTTCGGCGGCTACTTTCTTCTTATGCCTATATACTCTCAAATAGTCCCGGTTTTTCTTGTTTCTTTTGGTACGTGCTTGTCTATTAAGTTGTCCACTGGGTACATATGTTGATCTCCGTCCCAATCTTTCTTTGGCCAAGTACTGCTCATTGTCTTTCTCTTTTAGTCTCTGTCTATAGGCCTTTTGTATTTCGGCCCTGGATTTAACCATATTTCTGTAAAAAAAGAATTAAATAACTTGAAATGTTCGTTACTGTTTTGACAAGTTCGTTACTGAAGTTAAAAGGGAAAGTATTACATACAATCATGTCAAAAGCTTTGAAATCCACGTTAAACTTTAAAGGTTGTTGTTGTTATTTTTATCATTTAATATAGAAAATAATTATTTAGATTTAATCAATTTTAGTTATATTTTATAGTACATGTAACTTAATACAGTCACTAATATAAGTTTCTATAATAAAGCAACTTATTGTGTTTATTTAATTTCAAAACTAGCAAAATAATATCTTTGGAATGAAATACTTGGCATGAAAATTAATTTTGATAAACATAGACTGATTTTTAAAAGAAACATTCATTATACGGTAGTCAAAATAAAATAAATAAAATAAGTGAAATGTTTGTTACCAAACAGTTACGAACATTTCAATACTGGCCATGCGGTAATCTTTACAAAAACACGCATACAAAATGAAGTTTAAAAATATTTAAATCAATATCTTGGGTAAAAAAATAAACTTGAAAAGAGTACTTTTACATGATGTTAAACATTTTAATGTAGAAAAACAACATACCTTCGTAGGGTTGGAAATCAAATATAGAAAACACTTGTTTACTGAATCGCGCAGAAAGCGTCTGCCATTTTCCTAGTTTGTGTGATGAAAAAATGACGGCACCCGCATACGTCACAACTTTGATAAAACACACACCGTAATATATCTTCTATGTTGAAGGCTGGTATCGAACATGTCAGTAACGAACATTTCAAACTGACTTTTTTTCGTAGAATTTAACAAAAATAAATAGGATTAACTTACACATTTTCAGTATTAATGTGCCTCTATTCGCTGTATTTTATATCCGTTAACTGAAATTGGTGGTCACAGTGGTTACTGTCTGCCAAAATGAAGTAAGGAACATGTCAGTTTGAAATAAACTTTTCTAGACATTGATACACAATGCAAGTTTTCGAAGCAAGTTTGCAGATTTCGTGTTGTCGTCCTTTCGCCTCGAAAGGCGAAAGTCGAAATAACGAAAATGACAACGCTTCGGGTTTCGCCTTCCAGTAGACATGCGCAGAACGTTTACACATATGCATACTTGCTGTAAATATCAACAATACCAGGTGAAGATCCACGTGATATCGTTCTACTTTCGATTTGGCGATATCCCCTACTTATAGACGAAAAGTATATCTAATCGCCTATTCGGATTTCCACTCAGTTTTAGGTGGTATCAACATGAGACGCAGAGGCGTGACAACCATTGCAAAAAGTAGCATGTCGCTCATAGTCATTGATGGGACTAATTTTATATTGTGAGAATACTGCAAAATTTGAAGTATCTCATTGTATGTGTATCCTGCGAAAAAATATTCGCGTATCAGACCTTCCTCTGAATAATATTAAGGCACAAATAAAATATTTCCAAAGGCCTAGTTTGTTCAATTTGTTTATATGAACACTTTTCATTTAATTTGCATTGTTTTGTTTAAGATGCACTCAACATTTTCCTTATCCCGTCGAAGACCGGGATACTCGTATTCACAGTCCATTTAACATTCACATCTAATAGTGAAAACAACGTCTTTCTATTAATGGATACTCAAAACCGTACAAAAATGAGATACATGTATATTTACAACATCCATGATACGGAAAATATATTTGGAAGCTTCAGTGAAAACATATTTCAATTGTAGCATAATTGAACCGCTTGAAACTCTATTTATTGTTCAGGCACATTAACTTATAATGATTTAAAAAAGCTAACATAAATTTATACTTATACGTAAGCATCTACATATAATGTGTATTAAAACATCAATTTTATTAAACGTACAGTCATTTTCGTTATTTCGACTTTCGCCTTTCGAGGCGAAAGGACGACAACACGAAATCTGCAACATTGTCGTTATTTCGCCTTTCGCGTTTCGGGGCGAAGACACGACAAACAAAGGGCGCCAACACGAAAGGTTTCGACCCGCAGACACGAAACATTCAAAGGCGAAACTTTTCGTCCTTTCGCCTGTTAAAATTTCGTTATTTCGCCTGAGATGTTTCGTGTTGTCGTGTCTTCGCCCCGAAGGGTGACAGGCGAAATAACGACAATATGGCACGTTTTCGTTATTTCGCTTTTCGGGGCATAGACACGACAACACGAAATGGCAGAAATCAGCCACCATACATAATACCTCCTCTGGCACTTGAAAGGCTTATGATTTCTGCTTTGTGCCATTAAATACTTTATTACTCATTATAATGAAAAAAATCTGACCACGTTCGATAACCAAAGTGACCACACCACGTGATATGTGGCGTAATTTTAAGCTATTTTATCCCGAAATGCTGTCAGTATATTATTTCTTCATCGATTTTAATGGGATATGGTATATTGTGTGAACTAATTTCGGGGCAAACGCACCAAACTTTGAACATGTTTATGAAATAGAAACATTTGAATGAACATAAGCGGTTTTCACGGTTGATTTGCTGATATAAAATGACTTAAAGAGCGTTATGAGAACTTTCGACAAATTTTACAATTTGACATAAATAAAAAGACCTTTGTTTCTTGTTCAGCACCTCGATGTTATTTTCTTAAACTTAATTGAAAAAGATATAGAAATATAAAGACGTCACTTAATCTGGACAACAAAATCAGTTTTGCACTACATCTAAAACGTTTTTAACTTATGATAATCATAATTTAAATAATCACCATGATCATGGTCAACATCATCAGAAGTATAGGTAATTACAACTGATGAAAACGCAGACCTAGCGTAACAGATTTCAGTTGCTTTATTTGTCCCAGCAAAGATACTGTTATAAAGTATAATGAATACATGCTGTTTGCTAATGGAATTATGAAAGTGTTTTCTTTCTTAACGGATAGGTTTCAATATGACCTATCTTTTACCTCACAACTACCCTTGTGATGAAATACATCAATGTTGAAAAACAGTTATTGTTTTCAGTTCTGGTTATTCTAAACGGTTATCCGTTTAATTCGCGGACCCAGCCATTTACCTCAACAGAGATATGTTTGCAAACTATGAAAATTACCATGCCATGCATAACCAATTGTGAAATTCGGAAACTACCGTACAGTGGGGGTCTGTCCGGGCCTTCACCCATGCTTTCTTCTTCTTCTTTTAAGTGTTTTTCTTCTTCTTCTTTACTCTTAGTATAATAGCCAAATCCCAGAAGGGGTCAACCCCCCACCCCCTCTCTCTCTGGATCCGTGCATGGATAACTTATAAAATGCATGTTTATTTCCCACTGAACAAAGTGAAATTATACACCAGCATGTATGTTAGCTGTTCGGGAAATTGTTCATTGATTTACGTACGTTTACGTCTCATTTCGGAAAGGCCTACTGGACTCTACATCTATCTTTCACAATTATAACGATGAGTAGAAGGACGAGGGTGGTGATAATGATGACTGTGAAAATGTTCAGTAGTATACGCAATGATGGTTCTGGCTCACATCAGAATGGCAAACGGAGCCTCCCTCGTCATTTCTTGGTGGTTTGGCTCATCTTGTTATGTAAAGCCACACTTGATATAAGAAATTTTTTAAGGCTTAATGAACGTCATTTAGCCTCCCAGGAATCACTTTATCTCTTAGAGAGATGTGACCACGGGCAGAGTCTGGTCCACGAGCAGCCCCCCCCCCCCTCATGTTTCACATAGCATATCACCCAGCCTGTAAAGTTCAGGAAGTAAATAATTTTGTACCGATAGAACCCTCGTTATTATCGCTTGGTTTAATAACAGACGACAGTACACTCTCGACAGGTAATGTGCTGGCGACATTTTTTGGTCTCGCGAGACTTTCGAAGTATTTCTGTGAACTTTCTAGATGCTTCCACGCATGCGCAGTCACTGAAAATTAACCACATCCGGTTTCGCGGACGAAAATTTTCTATCTTAACCGTTTGTGGTTTCGCGCCCAAAAATGGCGGTCGCGCGGCTCCCTCGCGCGTGCGTTGCTCTCAAATTTAGTTGTTTTTTTATATGCATTTTTACGTGTGTACCTCACTTTTAGGCACTTTGGACTGATTTTTTTTACGCCCTTGAGCTAATCTTTATCATTATTTAGCTCATCTTGGACGTTTACTAGTCCGGTTACTAGTGTACTTTTGACATCGTAATCGCCATTAGTAGCCCTATAATAATGGCTATATCTAAGGCGGGCTCGATCAAATCTGCTATTGTTGGTGGGCACATTATGTGTATAAAGGAGGTGGGTCTGAATCTCTAATACACACACTTGTTAAGATCCATTCACTTTTTTACGAGTTCCGCCATCGCTTCTCTGCGGCCTTCTTCGAGAAGCCTTTTTTCAGCTGGTCTATGTTTTCCTTCACATTTTTGGTACGGGCTGCTGATTCAAGTCTTCGAACTTTTGGACTTCTTTTAAAACCAAATTATATTCTATATCTGAGATATTTCCATCTGTCAAAGCCTTGCTTATAATATCCGAGATGGTATTCAGCTTCGCACGGGCTATTGTTTCGATGCGGCGGTGCTTGTCATATTTTGCAGTTAGCTGACGCAGAGCCCCGCACACCCTAGTGACCCCGCTTCTAGTCCTATTTCAATCGAAACTGCTACGACTGTTGCTAAAAGCCCAACTCCACCAATACCAAGCCCCGCACCGGCGGTCACCAAAGCGGTGTCAACGCCATCTACAACGTTTACAACGCGTTCATATTTTTTTACAAAGGCTGGCTCTTTTTTCAGCCTCACGTGTCAAGTCAGTCTGTGCGGGTTATCTCCTGCAGACGGTAAGCATGTCGGTCTAGGTTTGGTTAAAGAGATGGAGCTGTCGGAGTTACTTCGTCCTTCATTTTTATGTATTAAATTCTTCACATCTCTAGTTCAATTAGTAATGCAACCACTCCGGAAGCATTACTCTGATTCGTAGAACGCGTCTGAAAGTTAATAATATCGCCTTTATCAACTTTTAGCGGTGGTTGGAAAGTTTTGTCAACGGAATAAGAGCGTGGGACCTTTGTTATGTCATACCCTTGTCGAATTTGACCATTAACAGTGAAGCCTACGACTATCATGTTTCGATGATTTATCACGTTCGGCTGAGGACAGTGACATGGTGAGGATTCTTCCTCTTTTCATCATTACATAGCCCCCTTTACTATGAGTCTCACCTTCAGAGTTTGAATCGAATGACCATTCAAAGTCCCCGCCCACCAAAGGTCCGCGCTCCTCCGCCACGATAGTTATTACGGGCTTGGGGGTTTGACTTATTTTTGTGTCAACGAAGGTGACAACTTCCTAACATGTTTCCAACCGTCGAAGAATCCGGACTGCGCCAACCTGGCCGAAATGGCGTCTGTTTGTTCTTTGACGGCCCTGATGTTCATTATCCGGCCCCACTCCAAGTCTACATGGCCATTCTTTGTCTTCTTTAGATACCGAGACAGATAGGGGGCACCTTAGATCGCGAAGCAACTGCATCAACATAAGCCCGCGTAGCGTAATTTTCTTCCACAGAGGATACTCCATATCCGCAGAATATGCTCATTTTATTTCAAGCACGACACTCACTGGCAAACCGTGGTTGTCTATGACAGAGTAAATACGAATAACATTATAATGGCACCTGGTGTAGTAGCCGTCCTAGCTGCAGTATTTTGGAAAACTAAGGCCCAACCTAACAATGACGAAGGAGGCGAAAGAGGTCGCCGCTGCTCTCGAACGGATCTACAAGCGGGGTCCTCTGAAGTGGCCGAAACTATTTCAAGTCGACCCTGGGCGCGAATTCATGGGTGCCGTCAGCCAGCTTCTGTCGAAGCATGACGTCAAAGTTAGGCGCGGCCGTGTGGACATTCACTGTGATCAGGGGATCGTTGAACGTTTCAACCGGACCCTGGCTGAACGCCTGTCGGGCACCAGTACGCCGTCGAGATGCGACTGCCAGAGGGCAAGCGGTCAGCGGAGTGGGTTGGTAGGCTGCAAGCCGTTGTTTCGGCACTGAATGGAGAAGTAACTCACCTTACCTGCAAATGGCCGCTGGAGGCCATCAAGGCTAAAATTGTGCGGCAAAAACCCTCCTCGGTTGGTCGTGCGGTTGGTCTCAAGGAGCAAAAACTTCCTTCCGGGCCAGGTTTTCGATATCTTTACCAGCCTGGTGGGCTCGAGGGTGGACGATGCCGAGCCACCGATCCCGTGTGGTCTCTGGATGTTTATCAGAACGTTCGGTGACGAAACCCGACGAGCCCGTTCCGTACTACTTGCAGGGGTTTAGTCTCACTTTCCCAACTTTTAGATTTCACACCTTCTTCATCTACTGTTCACACCTCTGTCTTACCTGGATTTTCTATACTGTTCAAAAAAGTAACAGAAGCCACATTAAATGTTTACGAATATCATTAGTTTAATTTGATATAACTGGTGTTTAGATATTTAATTATCATAATTAACATATGAACACAAGTCACGCAGTTTTAGCAAACAAAAATGATAACCAGTTATTTTAATGAAATTAATTATTTAATTATGTGATAATATTATTGCTGATGATTTTAATTAACTGAAGCAACAATGCTAATTAATGCTGATTAGTTTTATATACATGTAATTGTAATTAAGACCAAAGATGATTGCAATTACCAGCAATATTGATAGCAAGTATTATATTTAATTGCACTGGTCAATAATTATAATCAGCAATGAATCATATAAATTTTAATATATATTCTAGATCTGCTTAACATAATCATAACCTCAAAGATGGCAAATGCACTGGTAGATATACGTTTTATAGAAAATAGCAGGGGGACCCGAACCTTGGTACACAACGGTTACATGTTCAGCCTGAAGACAAAGAAGAATGAATCAAGATACTGGTACTGCGTAAACAGAACCTGTAATGCCAAAGTCAACACTAAGAATGATACACTATCGAAGATCTCCGGAGAACACAACCACCCACGGGATGAAGCCTCTATCACAGCAGCAGAAATCATGAGTACAGTCCGGAATAAAGTAAAACAGTCCACGGAGCCAGTACCATCTATATTCAATGACATGCTTGCAGATACTCGGTCTGTTGAATGGGATACAGAAGATGTCATTGTAAAACTACCAACATATTACTCTACTAAGGCTAGTCTGTACAGGCACCGCTCCAAAACCCGACCAGTGCTTCCTAAAAGAAGGGAGGATGTCAACCTAGATGGCAAGTGGACTGAAACTCTGTCCGGGAGAGATTCTTACTGGCAGACAATGTCGACAATGATCGACTCCTGATATTCGCAACCACCAACAATCTGACTGAACTGGCAGCTGCAGAAACATGGTATATGGATGGAACATTCTATTCATCACCAACATACTTCTACCAGCTGTACACTATCCATGCCATGGTGGATGGCTACATGTGCCCACTTGTGTACGCACTGCTTCCAAATAAGCAACAACCAACATATGTCAGATTCTTCACTATCCTTAAATCAACAGCGAACGACATGAACATCAGACTCTCCCCAGAGGTCATCATGATGGACTATGAGAAGGCAGCATGGAGGGGTGTTCGCAGTGTTTTCCTAGATGTCACAATTCGTGGCTGCTTCTTCCACTATACTCAGTGTATATGGAGGAATGTTCAATCATGTGGACTGGTTAGTGACTTTAAAGAAGATCCTGTAATCAAGCAATTGGTGTATCGTGCAGCTGCACTTCCCTTGGTTCCACTGGAGAATGTAGAAGATGTGTGGTTTCAGTCCCTGCTGGAGTCTGACAGTGATGATCGGCGTGTGATCAGATTCCAAGACTATGTCACTGAACAGTGGGTTGAAAGTGACAGAAGTTCATGGAACCACTTCAACAACAATGGGCCTAGAACGACGAATCATGTTGAAGGGTGGCATCATAAAATCAATGCCAAACTGCGCCACAGCCACCCCAATGTCTACGTTTTCATTGACATGATTAAACAGGAGCAAGCGACAAATGAAGTGAAACTGCTACAACATGCCAGTGGTGGAAAGCAGCGCCCAAGAAAACGTATTTGCAGGGAGAAAGACCAGAGACTCATTCGTCTGAAGAATCAACTAAACAGTGGTGAGGTTGACTTACTGGCATATACTGATGCCGCATCTTACCTTATTAAGTTGGGATAAGAATCAGACAAAGCATCAAATTTATCAAATGCATTACCTGAAGTGAACTTTCTATTAAGTTGTATGAAGTTAAAATGTGCTACCAATTTATTTTATGTGTATATGTAGTTCTTTTAAATTGCTTACTTTTCTGTTCTATATTAAAATAATGGAGACAAACTGTCGTTATGTTTTATGTATTATTCATGACAATTTACGGTTCATCATACTCAGCACATATTACATATACAAAATTTGCTGAACCATGGTGTATGCAGTTTAACAAGAGAGAGAGAGAGAGAGAGAGAGAGGGAGGGAGAGAGAGATAGGGAGAGATGTTTGCCAGATAAATTTTACAAAATACAAATATATTGGCGTAACTTTTATTACTCAGTATAGCAATTTTCACACATTCAAACCTGCTAAACACCATTGTTCATCAAAACAATAGAGTCTCACTTTCCCAACCTAAAATTTGGCCCAAAATCCAAAAGTTGGGAAAGTGAGACCACACCCTTGCAGGATGGCCTGGGCGAGGCTTTGTGCGTGAGGAACTCCTTGTTGTGCCTCCAGACACCCAATTGCCCCCCGATTGGGTTCTCAAGCGTTGAGGAGCTACATTTCAGTCGTTGTCTCTTTATGCCCATAGGCCAGCGTGTCAAACCCATTTTCAGCGATCCAGCGCTTGGAGTCAAAGAGGGAGTGTGAAATCTTATTCAGACGCTGCCAGTAGATGTGATGCTTCTTCGATCGCAGGACGTCCATGCCGTAGTGAAATGTCTTTTTTCCGAAAAGAGCCTCTTTGTACTGCTCGTGCCTGATTTGCTGTTTTACAACATTTTTTTTTACACCTTTGGCCTTCTTGATATTTTTCAAGTGGCTTCGATTATGGAGTACATCTTGGGACGCAGACCGACATATTCAGAGATAGGACATCCCGCACATTCGTCTTTCATTTTACCTAGCACTTTCTTATTCACAGTGCTGTGCAGTGGGTTGTTTTTCGGTTAGTCAGACGTGTCATAAAGATCCGCATGCTCGGCCATGTCCTTGTATAGATCCTCTGTCTGGATTTCTATCAACAGACTGTCTGTATCGGTGTAGAGCAGTTGCCAGCGTTCGCCATACTGACTCTCCATCTTGTTGTAGTAGAACTCGTACATCAGGTTCTTACTCAGGTCCAGAATGCTAATTCCCACATATACTTGACGGTTAAGCACTAGTCAAAGGCTGGACTGGCAATGAGTCGTCAGAGCTTGTCCTCCTCATGTGCTCGGACAAGTTTGACACTGACCCTCTTGCGTAGGTTTCCCATTGTTTTCCCAAGGACGCTGTTGTTCATGAGTTTTACAGGTCCTTCTCAAAGTCGCTGTTGGCCTTCTTACGGAACTCAGTGTTCATCCTGATGTAGGGCTTCATCCAAGGGTGCTGCTCAAATCTGAGGGCATGATGGATCTTTTTCAGGCGAAGACCTAGAGACAGGTAGAGCTGCAGATTCCGGTAGTGTAGCACATAGCGGTCCTTGTTGCGGTGGTTCGGAACCAGCTTCTCAACCTCGGTAGCGCCACCCCTAACGCTGATGAGACTGTGCTGGTATTCGGACATCCACTGTTTTTGGACTACCATATGTTCTGGTGCCAGAGGATATGCGTTGTGTGCATTGTGCAGCTCTTGTGGGTACTTCAGGTCAACTTCTAGGATGTAGCCCTCTGGGTCATCGGCTGGGTGATCTGCAATGGTGCTGGCCAGCTGCTGCGTGGTCTAAGCCATACTGCCTTAGGCAGGTCTTCCGGAATGTTTCAAAGACATCTGCCAGTAGGAGGACATCTGTGCGATTGTAGATGACATGATAGTCCCCGAGGTTTTGACACCTAAGGGCTGTCCAGACTTTCTGAACGTGGGCATAGTCCTCCTCGCAAATGTGCTCATTGGAGAATGAATGCCTCCTTTGGTAGGAGCCTGGTCTCTGTGAAGCGCTCACAGGAGTCCATTTTACCGTAGGGGTACATGTCCTTGCGCATCACGAGCTCGTGTTCTGGCTCATAGCGGGCAGTAACTAGGAAAGCCTATGGCTTGTTTGCAGCTACCAGCCTGTCGAGGGATGCCAGCAGGGAACTGGGCGCTGTCGATGAAGCGCAGCTGGCCAAGGCCGAATGAGATGTATTTCTCTGTGTTGTTGGGGATGCAGCTTACCTTGCCCTCGACCTTTGAGATGGCCTGCATCAGCAGGTGGGAGTCATAACTTCGAAGGTTGTGGAAGACCACTGGTATGGTGGTTGTCTTTGAGTTAAGTCACAGCTTTAGGTTACAGGCACTATTGGCTGCTCCTCTGTATTGCCCTGTGATGTGGCAGTGGTCACGGACTGAGTCTCCCTCAAGTGGCTTTTCATACACATGGCAGGTAGTAACAGCATTGTAAGCTTGGAAGTCCTCCCGTGTCATCCTCCTGCCCTTTGGGTAAGACAACACTTGCTTGATTTTAACTCCTCTTCGTGAAGAGCCTTTAAGAAATGTTCTGCCGCATTGAGGCCTCGGTATTCAACTGGCGGCTCTGTATGACCATCATACCGCACCACGATGTAACAGTAACTGCAAGCCTCTTGATGTTGCGTTTTTTGAGTGTTGCTCTTTGTGGGGTAGAGATCGGGGCCCTCAGTCCTAATGGTGAACGCCTCAAAGTCAGCGTAGATGATATAAGGGGCCGGGAGCTGCTTGTGGTGGTTCTGGAAGGTTAGCTTATTTTTACCCTCTTCAGGCATCTCCACTCTGATGGCTGTTTGACCGATTCCCTGGCACTCTGGCATGTGAGCTTCTAATAAGTCTTCCCTAGAATAGCAATGTAGGCAACGCTCGCAGAAGTGCTTCTTCCCCCAATTCTTGCTCTCCGAATACAACAGACGGCTGAGATTTTTCACCCAGGTGTAGTGGAACTTACCAGCCTTCTTAACGAACAGGAGATTGATCCTGGGCATGTCCTCTTGCAGTCTGCTGAGGAAGTGTACAATCACCCCCTTGTCCCAGCCAAAGACGTTGATAGCTAAGTTGTTCTGCCGCTCGACCTTGGGGATTTGAGAGATGGGAGTGGGTGCGTCAATCCCATCAAAGTTGAGGCCATCTTCGGTGGGGTACTTAGAGGGCCTGTCCACATTGTCCCTAGCTGGAAATAATGCTGACCTGAGAGACCAGCGGAGGCAGTTGTCATCTCTGTTCTTCAAATTTACAACAACCTTCTTGTTTTCTACCTCTTTCAGGAATGAGATGTAAGATCCGCCTCTAAGTGGTTGGTATCTGGCGATATATAGCCAAAGGGTCTGTACCTGATCTACAATTCCACTTCTCGTGCGTTTCTTGGATCCTTGAGAAAGCTTGATTGAGGTCCCCCTTGATTTCACTCTTTTGCAGAATAGCCTCCTGCTTGTGGCGTAGCACGAGGTCAGTGTACTCTTCACTGCCGTCTGGGTTGTCCTTCCAAAGCTTAATCTTTAGGGCGAGTTGGAATTTTACACCATTCAGAGCCCTGATCTCTTTTACTAACTTGTTACGGATAATGAGTTCCACTTCCACAAGAAAAGCTGAGGGTCTGCTCCATGAGGATGCCCTTGTAGTACGTCTATTTGCCAACCCCTTAAGAAACTACCAAGGACCCTTGGGGTCTGTCTAAAGATTAGTTTGTCTGTCTTTTCTTCTTGCTTCTCAGGTGCGAACAAACCCAGGAGCTCATCCTGATACTCTTGTATAGATCTCAAAGATTTTTGATGGGGAATAGGGTCGAATTCTTTTTCCAAGGCCTTCCTCTTGCTAGCCTTCTTTGTGCGTGGTGGTGGAGAAGGTCGGTATTTCCTGGGGTATAATGGTTTAAGTAGGCGCTCCTTGACAGCCTCAGGAATGGGCTTATGCAAGATGTTTTTTACCACATCATGGAGAGTCGAATCTGGCATTTTTTCAAGTATCTTTTCGATATACTCTTCGATTAACTTGTTCGTAGTAGCCATGTCTCGCTATTTCTATAGATATATTTGGTGTCCCTATATTTCTCTTATAGATGTGTCACTGTATGTCGCTATATTTTTGGATATGTTATTGTCACTATATTTCTCTAATAGGAATTTTTTATTCTGTTTAATCGATTTATTTCCTTCTGTAGCTTTCTACGATTGTGACACCACTTTTTCCTATACCCACACTGGTAGCAAAGCTGAAGTTTGTTGGTGACACCAACTCCACAAACAGTGCATGGTCTATTCAAACTCCGCGGCGTATGAGAGCCATATGGGTACTGCAGTATTCTCCACAACAACTTTTGTTGCACTGGTTAGTCTTACCTAGAACTAACCACTTACACACGTTGTGTCCTTTCACCATGGTGTATTAGAATACTCAGTGTATATAATATCTCTAAATGTAGATGTCGCTAAATTATTTATGTACCTTCTCAGGTTGATCCCCCCAAAAGAAATCATTGGTTGAGGTGCCCGCCGGGGGGTGGGAGGGCCCTGTTCGTGGTCCAGACTCTTCCCGTGGTCACATCTCTCTAAGAGATATAGTGATTCCTGGGAGGCTAAATGGCGTCCATTAAAACTTAAAAGAGATATTTTATATCAAGTGTGGCTTTACATAACAAGGTGAGCCAGAACCACCAAGAAATGACGAGGAAGGCTCAGTTTGCCATCCAGAGGTGAGCCAGAACCACCATTGTGTATACTACTTGTTCGTAGCGGTCGAACATCAATGCCAATGATAAAGTCGATATTTGACCCCAAAGTGCATTAGTTTGTGACAATTCAAATTTGGGCCCATTTTCGGAGCTGACCCGAAAGTGCGTTACTTAGACCTGAGCTCTTTTGGGTCGGATCCCCTAGTTCGTAACGCACTCTGAGGTCAGACCCCATAATGCGTTTGAACCCAAAGTGCATGCGAAGCAAAATATTGTGCTCTACATAAAGGCCCTAATGATTTTTCTGTCAGATGTACAGTAAGTCCTAATATTAGGCTAGACTTTATTAGAAGTGCGCTTTTTGTTATAACAAACGCAATTATACGAACTCTGACGGGGTTTTTTTTTTTTTCGAATGTAAATAAATACAAGAATCATTAAAGCCTCTATGTCAGGCACAGTTTTTCACTCCGCTTACACTATATCTCTTTAAAATTGATGAAAAAACATTATCTTTAGCAATTTTCTTCCGAAATACCGAATCCAAAAAACAAACGTCGCTTAAAACTTCACTCGATATACCTGTTACATGCCAAACATCGTTCAATATTTATTTATGGACGTATGTATAGATTCTAAGTATGCAAATAATATATTGATTGCTTTACAGGAATGTCCAGTTGCGCTTTAATTACTTCAGAAATATCGTTTCATCGTTAGCCATCAAATCAATACGTATAAAAACATAATACATTCATTTTAGGAATATATAATATTAATTAATAGAACCTTGTTGCAAGGCTTGACAGATTGTACCAGGGGAGAATAGAGGTTTCAAGTGAGTTGGGGTAAATATGATATGGCATCTCCTATGGGTAAAAAACAACACACTTATTGGTGTGTGGGGGTATAGGCCGGAGGTTCATGGAATTTAATCAATTACAATTTCTCATCACAGAAACATTATTCTTTGACTGTTCGTCATTTCTATATACATTGATGTAACGTATTCTGTTAATAAAAGATGCAAAACGTATAGCTGTTTTTTTCCTGCGGCAATATATTATTTAGGAAATTTATTGGATACTAGCAGACCGTAAATATTAAATGCGCAGATATTTCATTACGTTTTTCCTCATAGTCGCCCGATAGTACAGTTACTCCACTTCCCTTAAATCAACTTTATCAGTACTAATAATTTTCACACATGACGATCTATGTCGACACCCGTGTTTATGTATAAGCGAAGTGACAGCTAACCGAAACATGTTTATATTGATCAGTACTCGCAATTGTAATGATGCATCTGAAAGGTTTTGTAAGACCCAAATGGACCTTTAAAAATATCAGAGGCTTTATCATCACGCAAGATATCGGACTGCAATACAGTTGTTAAGAAATTAGTTAGTTTTAACCTTTTAGTCAATGTAGCTTTTAGCACTATTTTTACATGAAACATATTCTGCAAACAATGATGCTTGTTTTAAATGTATAATAAAAAATATGAAAATACTTTAAAATAGGTCTAGTTGTTCACAAAATAAAACACACTTCGTATAAAGAATCCACAAAAAAATGTATCACTTTTTAGAAATCCACAAGAAATTGCGCAAAAATAAGGTTAACCCACTTAAGGCCCCATAACGCAAAAAATACACCCGCAGAAATAAAAAACCGTTATGCGGTATGCATTTATTTCGAATATGATTGGCGCATTAACTATAATTATACGTATTTGATTTAAACATTTTCATCGGAATCAAAAGCTTGTATCACGGTGTATGTCACGCAACATGGGGTGACGTCAAGTCAACTCTCATTCAAAGTAGTGGCCGGTGCGGCCCACTATACAGACTATACTTTCGTCTCTGGGTCGTAGTACCATACCCATGTTTCATCTATTTTTATGATATACTCAAAAATTAAATTGCCGTCTAATAAAGACACGGGGGTTGTTCATCCGTTTCCCCATCTCATTTTCTTTTAGAAGACGGCGTACAAAGGAACGATGCACCTAGTGTAATTAAAACCGCAGTGAGAAATTTGAAATAATTGAAAAAAGTTTACGTAAAATAATTCCTTTCCTAATCAGCCGTAAAACATATTTTCCTAATCAGTAAATCTGTAGGTCTTGTTGTATTCATATAAGAATATTTAAGACTAATGATGAAAACGGATATTTCGTTGTAGACATAGCCTTTCTCAAAATTACTTTTTGGCACAATGGATCCACTGCGCATGCGTACTGGAAGGTGTAATTATGATGACGAAAACGCGAAAGTACGATGACGAAAACACGTAAACGAGAACGTACGATGACGAAGACACGGTGACGAAAACGCTAATAAATATCGCATTTTCGTCATCGTGTTCTCGCATATTCGTCATCTTACTTTCGCGTTTTCATCATCATACTTCAGCCTTTTTGCCATCGTATTTTTGAGTTTCATCATCGTGTTTTTGCTTTCCGTCAGCGTTCTTTCGTGTTTTAGCGTTTCAGAAAAAAAAACATTTATATATATATATATATATATATATATATATATATATATATATATAAGTAGGCAATGACCCTAACGGAATTCCGTATTGCGACAGCTTAAGATGACGTACTATACCATGTGGTATGGCTACCCTTAATAATATAAGATGAAAATTTGTTGACAAGGACGACGTACCTTTCAACTTTCAAGTTTCGTACCGGTGCAGCATTATCTTATCTTGCTAAATTTCCCAGGCCTGGTTAAAGCTCTGCAGTAATATTGAGGCTCCCAAAAGAAAATAAATTATGACAATACGTAAGAATAGATCAGAATGGAAATTCACAGTATGAAATAAATAAATAAAATATAAACAAAAATGAAAAATAGGTAAATGAAAATAAAATATTCCTAAGTTAAATTTCAATAACAGTATGCTCCATACCATAAGTTTCATCATGGATGTTGAATGTCTTAAGAAGACATTTGCATGTGTAAAAAATTCATAGACAAGTCGGTTGATAATCTTTAGTTTTATATAAAAAGCAACTGAAAACTACGAAAAGTGCAGGAATTCTCCAATATATGGTGACTAAAATAGGTGTATTTAAGGGTTTAAATATTTTTAAAGTGATAGTTTTTCAGTCTTCAAGTCGCAAATTTCATGAAAAATGCTTATTTAACCCAAAACATCACCACCAACAAAAAACAACAGGAACAACAATAAGTACTATTGAAAAAATATTACCTACACTCTTCTTAGTCCTGCAGAGCGCAACGCAAAGCCACAACTACTTTCATAGGCTATGAGAAAATCGACATTCGCTATATGAAACTTTAATCGCACAAGAAAAACATTGACACTACCAGGAACGCATAGTATATCAATTGGAATTAAGGGATGATTGTGGACCAGTCAATATATCTATTGAATACATAATTGCAACTTTGTCTGATACCACAGTGCCGAATGCTATAAGTTCTTATTATCTCTGTCTCTCTCTCTGCCTCTCTTCTCTCCCCCCCCCCCCCCCCCCCCCCCCCCCCCCCGCCTATTTATATTTATATTGGGGATACATATTGATTTTGTCAAAGGTGTCTGACTCTCCGTCCGTCCGTCTGTCTGTCCGTCTGTCTGACATATTTTGTCCGAAATCAGAACTTGAAACTTCACAGGTCTATAGACCTCATGGAGGAGAAGTGCCATGCACATGAACTGTAACTCTGCGCATCATATTTTGGAGTTATTGCCCCTTACTAAAGTTCATACTTATTTTTATCGTTATGTTATGGAATGAAATTGTTGAGAGGAAGTGTCACACGCAAGGTCAATAACTCTGCACGGAGCTTGACTAATATGGTCAGCACTAAAACTGTTTACTCCTTGAATACTGATGACGTAGTTACCGTTAAAATCAATGAATATTAAACAACATGAATTAAAACAATCGGAGTTTTGGCATCACTGTACTCCATTACTGCAACATCTGCAAACGTTTGGTACCCTAGCCACACTGGGCTTACATGTTGCTTTATTCGTTTACATGTGAAAACACGTAATGTATTCCTATTTTTAGCCTTCCAGCTATCTTGCGGTAGGTCGCGGTGGTTCTACCCGGGTACCTCTGTGTACTCGGGGTCTTCCTCCACCTGTAATTAGCTGGACGTCGCTATATGATTGAAATACTATCGCAGTGACGGTAAACCCCAATACAACAACAGTATTCCTATTTTTAAGTCACTGTTTGTAAAAGATAGCTAATGTTTTGGTAACTGAAATCATGGTAGATCTTTTTTCAAAGCAAATGTGTGCCTCAGTGTGTGTGTGTGTGTGTGTGTGTGTGTGTGTGTGAGGGGATTGGAGACATAAGTTGTCTACTAAAACAAATCAAATTATTAACCAATTGCGTAATAGCACACCTACAGAATTGAATATAGATAAAACCCACACAAAACACCATTAAGAATAACAATAAAACACACGTGCACATAGAAAAAAAACAGCAAAACAATCACAAAAAGGAAGAAAGAAAGAAACAACAACAAAAAATAGTACAAAATTTTAGAAACTAAAAACATTTATGCTAAGAAGGGTACTTTTTCTGTTTCTAGTCGACAGCGGCACCTTTGATGTCAGCGAAAGGATCACGCCACACATGTAGCCGATTGAATTATTAAATCCTTTCACTTTTCGAAATCTATTTATTTTATATCATGTATCAAGTCTGTAGTTTATCCCTCTGGAAGTTTTAAAAATGAGTTTGATTTCAAACATTATGAGAAATAGGCACGGTTAACGCAACATTATGAGAAATAGGCACGGTTAAGGCAACATTATTTTTGGTCCTTCCACTACAACGTAACAAACTTAAGCATACCTTTGAAGACGACAAAAAGTAAATTACAATGACATCATTATACGATATTTATATAAAAAAACATATATGTTTATAACTAAAACAAAACTCTTCGTTAATAATGAAAAAAGATATATGGTGATGATAAATAAGAAAAACAACAACAACAACAACGTTACGTTTAGTTTCTTCTCTTCGGTTCTGTATCTGAGATCTAACTGCATTCTGAGGTATAGATATGCCCGCTCTACACCCGTGAATTTAGTGTCCTCTAGATTGAAATTCTCTCCGGTTGCATCAATCATATCATCAGCCTATTAATATTCAAATATTTCTCTTTATAAACGTGGCTTGCACAATAAAAGTGCAAAAAGAAAACAATGCCAACAATTTGTGACAAGAGATTAATCATTAAATGTTGTTTTTATCTCATTAAGGCAACACATTCCTTGGTCATTTTATCATTTTCATAATCGGTATTTCAACAGATTAATAAAAATATGTCATTAAAATACTGTATGTTCAACGTGTCCTCGGTGGAGTGCTTTCGGGAGTACCAATATCTGTATAGTGCTTGATTAAAGACGGTGACACTCTTCCAGCTACAGGTAAGTTCATGTTTGTTATGCTATACTTTGTTAATAGTTCTCTTGAACTTACTTGTACATTTGTTCCCATGCATGTTTCATTCTTTATATATCTGAATGTGCTGAGAATGAAAACAAAAATAAATCACAGTCATCTGCAATTGTGGTCCACTTAAGCTATTTATTAGATTAAGATGCCAAAAATCATATTATTGAACTGGAAAAGCTAAAGCTGTCCGGTGACATATTTTTCCAAGACGGACGCTTATTATTATTATTATTATTGCGAGTGGATAAGTTGCATAAACTTGTATCTTTTAATTTATAGCAGACATTGACCGATTACCACGAACTTTATCTGTAGGATTAATCCAATTTTAATGAAAATACTGAAAAATGGTCAACTAGTTGCTACAAAGTAGTTACACTTTTGGCAGAAGTAATTCACACACATACAATATTCATGCTTGCGTAAATTATTATCACTACTACTATAGTTATCTTGTATGGGCGCCGTGGTCAAGTGGTGACGTACATGACTACTGATTCAACACTTGTCGATTAATTTCGAAAGAAAGTTTAATTACTTTTGATAATCTTTCAACTATAATACAAATCGGATACACAACTTTTTTTAAAGGCATGTCTTTGAATTACCTTTTGCCTTTTTAGCTCGACTATTCGTAGAATATGAGAGCTATTGTAGTCACCCTGGCGTCGGCGTTGGCGTTGCAGCTTTTGGTTAAAGTTTTGCGTGCAAGTTACTATCAACCTTATATCTCAATAACCATTTATGGTATTGACTTGAAAGTTTATAAATATGTTCAGGGGCATCAGACAACCAAGGTAGATAACTCTTGACTGAATTTAATATGAATTATGGCCCCTTTTTAACTTAGAAATTTTGGTTAAAGTTTTGCATGCAATAGAAAATTTGGTTAAAGTTTTGCGTGCAAGCTACTATCTAGTTTGTATCTCAATAACCATTCATGGTATTGACTTGAAAGTTTATGAATATGTTTAGGGGCATCATACAACCAAGGTAGATAACCCTTGATGGAATATATCACAAATTATGGCCCCTTTTTAACTTAGAAATTTTGGTTAAAGTTTTGCATGCAACATACTCTCATGCTTATATCGCAGTATCAAGCATCAAAGCATTGATTTGAAACATCTTTAATATGTTTAGGGGTTTAGGTAGATAACTCTTGATAGAATTTGTTACAAATTATTGCCCCTTTTTAACTTAGAAATTTTGGTTAAAGTTTTGCATGCAAGGTACTTTCATGCTAATATCTCAGT
>CM037790.1:56450432-56500432 GCA_021229015.1 Solen grandis
GTGTTTCATATATTTAATTTTCCGTGAATTAAAAAATTGAATATTTATTTTTCATTTCAGCATACACGTGTACTAATAAAACTTAAAAATTAATAATTATTCATGGCTAAGCCTCGTCATTTGAAATACAGCATAAGATGTTCAAAATAAACTTAACTTTTATCATTTATGATTAAAATATCAAGTTAAAGAGAATATAAATCCAAAAATAATACAAAACGTTATGGTAATTTTTACATTTCTTAATTTATCATCATAATTATTAAAATCTCAATGTTAAGCTAAAAGGAAATTGTGGAATGAATATAGTATGTTAAAGAAAGACCGAAGAAATTTTAACATATAACGCATATCTTTAAAAAAAAAAGGACATATATAAGTTTACACCTAGACACGAGTTTGTGCCCTAATACCAGACAAATATGCCAATTTGATTACTTTCATATCTACTGGTGAAATATCAAACACACATTATCCAGTAATTTGGCCCTCAAGGCGATTGTTTAGTAACTAACTTTTTTCTTGAATTCCAACCCAGAAAAGAATAAATTTATACATAAATAATGGCATCATGAATCTATATTTACAGCCATACTTGCTCCAATGAATACATTCATCTTATAAGCAACTTTTCCATGAAAATGACTGTTTTAAATCTCCATCACCTATCATACATAAACTATATTTATTAAATCGCCATAGAAATGCATAAATACTAATTGCAATCTTTATTTTTGCATATTCCACATATCCTTAATAAAAATGATAAGGTACCAATAGCTTTCCGACGCTGTTTCATTAGCCGCTTCATTGCTGTACTAAAACTTTCTACACTGCTAAATAAAAATTAAGATATCACTGCGCGGATTGCACGACAAAATAAAACAAGATATCAATTTTATTTTTGAAACGCATCCATTGTCGATAGTAACATATAATTAAAACGCTGAAGGTTCTGAGGTTGCGTGTGTCTTATGTGAACAAGGGTTTGACGCTGCGTAACTTTTTTGTACTCAGTCCCGAAAGTCTTATCCATCACGTCATTTGACGAGCGCCTCTTTCAAAACCTCACTGCGGTATTGCTGCGATGATCAGAGTTATAGGCAAAGGGACTCGTTACTATTTTCCTATTATAAATATTTTGGATTCGGTCATTTTATAATGTAGCTTGGTAGCTTGTAGGTGCAGTCGATAGCTTGATGTGTTTATTATTTGGGAAACGCGGTATTGCCAATATATCGGTTTATCGCGATTCTGGTCCGGCACGATATGTATCGGTACGTTGTTGTGGCAAACCCGATATATTTACTTAATATATATATATATATATATATATATATATATATATATATATATATATTATATATAATATATATATATATATTGTTGAACTTAAATAGCGGGTGGGTCCTATACTCGTATTGTCGACCGATTCGAAATTCGTTGGCCGATCGAAATTGAGGGCTTATATGATGATGTCATTTCCAGATCGAGGACTGAATTCGGAACGGGTAGACATGAAAAAAATCACTTAATAATGGAGTTTTCGTTAATGACAATATAATTGATTTTAAAAGAAGGATAACGTCGCTATTCACGGAATGCTCATTTTCATACGGCGAATTTAATACAAAGCGTGAAAACGACGTAAAGTATAAATTGTTATCTGTCCTACACCAAATTGAAATACTTATATTTGTATTTGTTGTCTATCACGTTTTACTCTCATAGCTTCCAGATAGTTTCTTCTCTGTCGAGGCATTGTCGATGACTTTCTCCGACTTCACATATTTGTTTACTCTATTAACATACATGTAGCTTTGCTTTGTTTGTTTTAATAGATAGACGGTTTGGTCTCCATTTTAGTTTTATATCAACCGTTATTAAATCCATCTCGGCCGAGAACCAATCGGTGTTTGGGTCTTTGAGCAGCGGCTTTATTTATTTTAGAACTTATCTGACGCTAATATCTACAGTGTTTCCATTTTACTTTTTAATATTAGTTTCTAACTAATGACGTCATTTACGCACGTCTATTTCGCCACCATAAATGGCTAGAAATCATCCCACAATTTGAGAATCTGCCGTCCACCGTCAATGGGATTCGAAAAGGGAACCATATATGAAATGTTGATCGTATTTTATAACACTTTTTTCAATAAAATACTGAAACATGTTAGAAATATTAAGAATTATGTAAGTGTATAACTCGGCTTATATTGACACTGACTCGTGAGGTTTTGTTTTTCCCTATGATACCTTTCTTACCAAGAAGGGCTAAAGTTACGATATCAACCTGTGATATGAACAGGTGAAGCTGCCTCGGAACTGGATATATAATGCGAATGTAAACAGATAAAACACAGCAAAACACGATAAAAAAATCATTTGAAACTTTCAATATATTTACAATAAATATTTTTCTTGTTATATTTATTTAATATTTTCTAAATCGATCATCTGAAAAGACGTCGGAGCTGGCTTAAAAATGTAGTTTTGTAGTGGTCAGTTGCTAAAACAAACGATGTGTTAATATTCTTGCAACGATCATGCTTTAAAGCAAGGTAAAATGGGTTTATAACATTGGATTTACTGGCATTGCTTGAAAATTTGATCCTTGTTTATAAAGTTATTTTGATAAACAAAAAAGATGCGACATCACCCTGTTTTCTCAGCGCAATCGGCCCTGCACATAGTTCCATGAGAGTAAAATTATTCCCATAAATCATGCATATCTGATACATGTTGTTGTCTTTATTACTTACATTTAACCGGAACGTCTTTATAGCTTATCAACTCTGCTGTGAGTGCTATGTTGTTCACATGACACGTTGCTTGTTCCCCGTTATCTGCCGTTGTAACCTGTCTCTGTAACGTAGACACCACACTGTACGTCTCTGTACTGACGTCCTTATCAGACTGTACCTGAGGACTGAAGGTCTGTCCCCTGTACGTCCAGGTGACGGTGGGTGCTGGTCTACCCCCGTCGGCTCTACACTGTAACGTCACAGTTTCCCCAGAGACGGGTGCATTGGTCTGGGTGATAGTTGGCTGACTGGACTTTACTATGGAACACAATGCTTGATAACTTTAGCAGTGATAATTTGAAAATAACGATATTTATTGTAATTACTCAGCTTCCAATATATCTTATTTTCTACAACTAAACATCAATTTCCTTAAAAGTTATAAAAAAGGATACGGTATTTTAGAATACTACACAGCTGCAACAACAACTATTTATATTTCTTTTCTGTTAATGTAATCTGGTAAATAAGTGTTTTGTTAAGAAAAGATATATTATGTTTCGAAGATGTTTATTTTTATCTGACACTACATTCATGTTTTAAAATACCATTCAACTTTAACTATTTGGATTTCTTTTCTGCTAATATAATGATTTTGTCAGGAGGTGTTTGTTTAGAATTTTTTTTATATATTTATATTTTTGTGTTGAGATGATTATTTTAATCTTAAATATAAATGTCTTCCTAAAGTTTAAATTATAAGCAACACATATATCACATTGCACAATGATAGTAAATGTTAAGAGTTTGGTATATGGTTGATTTTGATTTGATGGCCACTTAATAAAATACGTACAGTTCAGGTACAGCAAGACAGCAGTTATCTCTGATCCCTGTGTGGCAGGACTGGCCAGTGGGTAGTAGGAGCGGCATATCAAACTATTCAGGTCTTCACTACGGCTAGCGTTTATTGAGTGAGTCAGTGTCACTCTGTATGTACCGTCCCCCTGTTTCTGCCCGGTACTGGTACTCTTCAGTGGGGACGTGCTGATACTGTCTCTGTACCAGGTCACTGTGGGGGTGGGGATACCCCCACTTGATACACACTCCAGGGTGACCTGGCTGTCTTCAGTAACACGTATAACACTGCGGCCGTCCGATAACTGTTCACGGTTGATGATATTGGGGGGACCAGGAGTTGCTGTAGGAACAACAAAGAAATGTCATGAAATTCTGAAAGTTGTAAACAGGTTTATAAACCTAATTTGCTGAAAACACGCATATTGACAATTAATTACCTAATTACCTCTCTTTTTTAGAATTGTGGAAAAGAAGCAATATCATTATAAAGATGATGTTATTTTGATGCTGAATTCTTTTTGTATACCCTGCTGTAAAAAAGTTTATTTTCTTTTTACTTCAAGAAAAGTATGACAAATATTATTTTAACCCAAAACATAAAATTGATTTCATTAGGATGCTACATAGGCTGTTAAATCATGTCAGATTTCATTTTTTGTTTTATGAAATGGATTGAAACCAGATTAAGGTAACAAACACGATCTGATATTTGACTTACTTTTCTGGAAAAACACAGATTCAAAAGATTCATTATTTTTCAGTATTTACACGTTTATGAATATAATTTTCTTTTACACAGCACACAGTTTTTTCAATGAAAGAGAAGAAATAAGTTCTAGAAAACTGTAAAAATCAAATTCGTAGCAATTTAAGATACTATTTTAGATCTTCCTCATAATTTTTAACAAGATCGTTACTGACTTAGAAATGATTCCCTTTTTAACAAATGAAGGTTTAAAATCAAATAGTCCCCCTACTCAGAAAACTTCCAAAGTGACCACCAGTGAACCATGTCCAATGGTTTTGCCATATGTGAGGTTCTAATAAGTAAGCAATTACATGTATTTTTAAAATACGAAAATGACGTTAATTAATGACACATAATTATCTACTTTTGTGTTATATATATAAAACCATTCATTACTTTAAATTCTTTGAAGTGGCCATATTTAACATTTATGCGGATCGTATATAAAAAAATGCACTCCTCAAATTGCCAACATTGACACGAATCAGATGGTGTTTGATAATATAAACACCACATTATTTACGTTCTTGGAAAAAGGTTATTTTGCTTAATCAATATATATAGCATGATTATGAATATCTTTTACCATTATTTTTATTATTTATTTCACCTTTTAGAACTCATAATAGTTAACATTATAACCAAAATAATCGTTCAGAATTTTGAGATATCTAGAGAAATTTCATCTCTTTAAAACTCTTTCATATATGTAATCTATATTTTATGATCAGTTGTACAAATACACACAGGGTATAATCTGGTATATGTGCAATAAATTATCAACAAAGATAAACGTTTATTAGAATATATAAAGAAAAAACCTGGGGGGAAAACTGGGATAAACGTCATTAAATACATTATGGTAGAGGACCATAATGTGACCATATGTGCCAAATTAGATTACTTTTTTTATTAGGACCATTGGTTTTATAGAAGCTACATATGTCTTTTAATCAAATTGAGAAGACGCACGAGGTTTAACACTAGGTGATTAGAATAGCTCTACTTGAGTACGTTAATAACAAAAACACACGTATTGTGTAAACTGTAGGTAGACTTTATGTAGCCCGACTGGTCAAGCCGGATAGAGGGACCAACATCAATCAAAACCAAAATGCCGCAATGTTGATTTATACTGTTTACTATCCAGTTTCAGACCGTTTCTCCCTCTCAAGTTTACGAACGATAAAATTGTGCTGCTATCAATTATTTAATGTAAATATTGGAAAATGTCCATCTGATAATAACCTACCTATCACCAGGAAAAGCAGTCTATGTCACTGTTATCACAGTTACCCTCTCACCATGAAACTGTCATCTTCCAGTGAGGAGGAGACTGTCAAAGTAATAAATCATGGTTGATTATTACCTACCTATCTTTATGTTCTAAATCAGTGCCGTCTTTGTGACTATTGTCCCACTAACCAGGGAGCCATCATCCAATGAGAAAGCTAATACGAAAATAACAGACTATGGTGGGTTCTAACCTACCTATCTTTATGTTACCAGTCAGTGCCGTCTGGGTGACTGTAGTCACGGTAACTCTGTAATCAACATCAACATCTTCCAGTGAGGAGGAGAATGTCAAGTAATAGACTATGGTTGACTATAGCCTACCTATCTTTATGTTGCCAGTCAGTGCCGTCTGTGTGACTGTTGTCACAACAACTCTGTAACCACCGTCAACATCTTCCAGTGAGGAGGAGGATGTCCAGGTACAGCTGTAGTGGGAGGGCAAGGTAGGACTGCTGGTGCAGTTGTAATTCCCAGAAAGACGGTTGTTCTAAAAACAGAGGTCTAAGGGTAAACAATTCAAACTGTTATGTAATAAATGCAAAAAAAATGTCATATGGTCAGTTAAAATTTTTAATATCAGCATGTGTTTGTATTGCAAAAGCAAATCATTTTTCCATTCCAGACAAAAGTTTTAATGAAAAAGCCAAAACAAGTTTTGTAGGAAATGAAAGGTCAAAGGCCACTGACCATTTAAAACTGTATGCAATGAAGAGTCTTACTAGAATTCTTCATAACACAAAACAATCTGTTTTATCTAGGACGTGTATTTAGAGCACACATAAATACGAACGCACGTACAAACGCGGACATGGGTAACATATACGCCCATTTGCCATAAATGGCGAGGTCATAAAACTAATCTTCTAAAAAATCAAGTTGCACTTGATGCTTGAAACTTACTTCATTTAAATGCGTCATGATATGTTAAACTGTTAACCATGTGTTTACATCCACACGCGATCTTGACTTTAACATATATGGATGATTTGAATGAAAGGGTTAATCAACCCTTAAAAATTATAGGGAGGTTCAGACACAAGTTTCCCAGCCCTTGAAGAGAAAAAAAATCACAAAGTCCAGGAAAGAACAAAAATCATTGTGGAATGGGGAAAACTGTGGAGAAGCCCTTGATGGAGGAAGCGATTCGTGTTATTTGGTCCCTAGTCTGATAATACCTTTTATAATTGATTTTTTTCTCAAAAAAATCTTTAAACCTAGCAAAAGGAAAGTGTTTAAGTGTTAAAGATAAAATATACCAGTGTCACGGACATCTGTGTCGGCTCGGGGTAGACCGGGTCTACAGACAGAGATAGTTTCTTTGCCGGTGTGACAAGTTGAGTAACATTTTTGGGCTTGCCTTAAAAGACAACAAAAACAGAGCTAAAAGATAATAAACTCAACCAAGTACAGACCCATTTGCTTACACATAACGCCAAACAGTGAATGTATCTGATTCTTAATCAAAGTATATCTTTAATTGTCGATATACATAGGAGAGGTTACTAAATGTCATGGCTGTCCACAATACATTTTTACAGCATATAATTTTTGTATTTATAGAAAAAAACATGGTTAACTTATAAATAAAATATGGAGCTATTACTTAATGTGATAAATATGTTCATACCACAAGTTCCTAGAAATACATTTTAAGCATCATGATTACGCATCAGCAATCTGCCCGATTTAAAAGATAGTCCGGTGATAATACTCTTATTTTAAAAGAATATAGAGGTTGTTAAACTTGCCCAGTCATTATAAATGACTTACTCATACAGTTTTTGGTTTATTTAAAATATCTCTAAATCATTCATCATACTATAGTTGTAAACAACAAAAGTTTCAAGGACCATAACTCTACATTGCATTCACGAGCATGGTGAATCATACGTAGGACTACCTTTTATGGAAATCGTTCAACCAGAAAAAGTAGTTTGTGTCACAATTTTATATATTTCTAGGGAATAACACAAAGATTGTAAGGGCCATGCTATCTCTGAAACAAAATAAGTATTCTGTGCAACAGCTTTCTCGATTTAGTATATGTAGGGAAAGATCTAAGGGCAATTACTGCGCAATACATGCACAAACATCCCCTAAGATACACAAAATACAACTATCCTCATGTGGTCACACATGCTAAGTTACGTTGCTGTGACTCTATAAATAAATGAGGAAGTTTACAATCTACTGACAAATCTACTGATTGCGCCAAATCATTTGGTGAAAATTCATAAAAGAGTTGTTTATCTGTGTAAAGAAATATATATTTCAACAGTAGTAAATGTACAAGAAAGGTATCCATAGGACATGCCCTCCGCATGGAACTATGACCTTGGACTTGGATAAAAAGAGAATGGCATTATACAAGTACTGTAATCTTGAACTATACACGCGAGATACAATATTTGTACAAAACACATTGTCTTGTCATAATGATCCTATTTGCAAACATTATTTTGTAATATGACCATGACCCGCAAAGATATGCGTGAAGTGCGGCATTCTGTTATGTGCAAAAGGAGTACGTGAATGTCCTGTAGAAAAGATTTCGGCCTTTGGCCAAAAAAGGGGTATCTTAAGAGAGATATATAGGTGATAGACATATGAATTTTAATGCACGGTAGACTACACACGAATATATAAGATGTATATACTTACATTCATATTTCACCTCAACTGCTGCTGATATGGCTGTGTAACAGTAGCAAGCGTAGTTACCAGCATCACTCAGTTCTGTGTTCATTATGACCAGCCTGCTGCTTGAGCCTGTATATTTGGGAGAGGTACCAGTGACATGGCTATATACTACCTTATTATCTTTTCTGTATCCCCAGCCTTGACAAGAAGATGCTGTATGTTGGCAGGTCAATTCTGTGTTTTCCCCACAGTTACTGCTGCCTGGCACGATTAGTGTCGCTGTGTCGGTCTGGCCTGTTAAAATATATAAATACTATTATCAGTACGCCAATAAATGGATAGCTCACTGCAAAAGAGAGGACCGTTAGTGGTATTATTTTGAGGAAAATTTAGAAAAAAATAGAGTTATACCTGGTGACAAAAGGCGTATTATTTGCAATTCGTGGATTTAAAATATTTTCACCCGTAAAATATATCGATATATCGATTTTGTGTCTTACAGCATTGCATTGCTCTATGTACATTTGTTAATTACTTTGTACTATAAAGAAAGAATACGTGAAGTTACTTTTTCTTGAAAAGACCTCAACCCTCACTCTTGTAAATTTCTTTTGGCAAAATAGTCCACACATTAAGATTAAAGCGATTAATTCAATAATAAAAGCAGAAACAGACAGGTTAGTTTTTGGAATTAAATTCTTTTCTTAATTGCAAAACATAGTTATACTTCTTAATGTTTTAATACATAATCATATGTATGTTTTGAATGTTTTAAGACTTAAAGAGAAAAAGCTTATTTAGTGCGTGGTACAAAAGTAATGTAATAATTCTTCTTCTTCTTCTTCTTCTTCTTCTTCTTCTTCTTCTTCTTCTTCTATAGAAATGGCTATCAATTATTTACTGGTTATTATGGCTATCTCCTTAACCTTGCAGTCAAAATAATCCACGAATTGAGTCCTGGCTTTTGTTGTTGCTGAAGAGACAGCTTGCAGAAGAAACAATGGTTGGGTACAAGGGAGTTCGTATATGATACCCTATTGAGTATTCCGGGTTCCCATAACAGTCCCCTTTTCTCGAGTGCAAAGAAAGGTGCATCTGGTACCAATTTTATACGTCTTAAGTTTGACGCGGTCGCCGGATGAAAGTGCCCCTGTTGAGATTCGAGCCGCAAATCTTCTGGTGACAGGCGGCCACTTAAACGCAGAGTTATTGCGCAGGATTCACCCGTAACAAGTTGAAATCCCACGATACATATCAAAATTCGAAGGACATCTCCCTACACACTTTCTATTTGTAACATGTACTAATATATGATCATGATGTACTATAACGTGTTTGATATTAACTCCCTGGTTCTGAATATAACTTTCCGCTTTGATTAAATCATAGATAAGTACAAATATCACATTTCAAAGTTCAAGATGATGGTTGTGTTATGCTATGAATATTTTCGTGAGAAAGAGGTAATATCCAAGTGACACAGACGCATATGGTGCATTGATTTCTATTTCACTGTAATGTGAATACAGCTTCACAAAAAAAGTAACTATCGTAATCAAGTACTGTGTAACGTATTTGATGTGTTATCGTGCACATGAATGGTACTATTCAAATAAACATTTTTCTAATTGCTTAACGTAGCCTTTCTCTCTACAAAAGTCATGGACTTCACTATATGACTGAAAAATAATCACAACGACGGTAAAGTCCAAAATATTACTTTACTGACAAGATAACTTCATTTCATAAATGAGAAGAGTACATTTATTGACAACATATCGAGGTGGGAGAGCGAAACTATGCTAAGTCCTTATATAAATATATGCACTTAGCCTAGTGTGATATATATACACATATATACACAGTGACGTCATAAAGGACAAGTTTGGGTGCCTGGATAACGTAGTAGTAACGCGCCTCGCTTCTCACCAATGCGTCCCGGGTTCGATTCCTGGTCACATACGTTAGAGGGTACATGGATTGCCCGTCCACGTCCACGTGGTTTTTGTCCGGTTTCTCCGGTTTCCTCACACAAAAATGACAACATACGCCGCCATGAGAGCCATTGAGAGTGATTAATATAAGTTGTGATAACTGTTTTTCTTAATCGATGTAAAATAAAGAAAGTTTAAACTTTTTGTAGAGGACAATCCAATTTGAGAGAGATAGAGAGATATTATGTATGACGCTTTGAAACAAAGTTTTATATCTTATACCTGAGTAGTTTAATATTGAAACTATGTTTTATGCGATAACTCGACGGTTATCATTTTACCTAAGAAAAGACGAGCTTATAAATATGTTTAAAAAATTACTAAGATATTCCCATTTTGATTGTATATTTCAGTTGTTAAAAATTAAAAAAAAAATGTAATATTTTTATACTTAAATGTCGCATATTCATAATCTCACTTGTTCCTAACAACTATCTTCTATGCTTCTATTTCAATCCCGATTAGACAGGCATTACAGGGCTACCAGATTAAAGATTTTAAGTTCTTTGTGTAGCTTAGGGCAAAATATTTCAAGGTGCTGATGATTGTGTCACTAAAGTGTACCATTTCACAAGCTTATTTATACTTGTTTCAGAAGAATTTCTCTCTTGAGTCATTCTTAATTGTCAAAGAAAGTTAAGGTGTACACGGTCTTATGATTAATAATACATTGAGCTGAATAAAGACCATCCATTGAAGGGAAGTCAGCAGATTTGTGAACATAATTATCATTTAAAGATTTGTACTGCTTTTGATGTTGGGGTCAGGAAGCAACAAAAGAGAATCATTTTTATACTTGTTAATTTATTTCCGAGGACAATGCAGAAGACCATCCAAACCGGTAAAGGAAGGACGAAATGTCAAGACGTCATTATTGTATTCAAACGATGATTCGTATTGAAGCGCTATAGTAAATGTAAGTATCCAACTGAGAGCATATCAGTCATTTAATTTGTGTCTACTTGAAAGAAATATGATGTTGACATACTGCAGTTTCATGTTGTAACATCAAAGATAATGCTCTTCATCATCATCTTCATCATCATCATCATCATCATCTATGTATGAACACTCATATACACATCTAGTCAAGGCTACCATCATAAATATGATTTATTTATATTTTAATGTTTTCGTATCTTTCCGCGCCTACTCTCTATCTTGATATACGCATTAATTTCTTCTCGCGTCAGCGCGAACGCATCGTCCGCCATTGCGTTGTTTGATATGACATAATCAAAAATGACGTAACGTCACGATGCTCATTAACACGTGCGCTTACGCGCAAAAAGTTAATTTAGTTACGTGCCAAGTGTTGTGGCTTTACGTTGTTTCAATCAAAAGTTACAAACTAACTTTCATTCATTTTCGGATTACCCTCGTACAAAAACACCATTATATCATCGTCATTATCATGAAATACATCCTTACACATACGCGTGTAATGTACTGCATTATATCATTGATTATTAGCACATACATATCATCAACGCCATCGCCGTATCATCATAACATCAGTACCATCACAGATATAAAAAATAACATTTATCTATAGGAAAAATAGAATACAAAAATGGAAACATAGACACCATGTTCATACTTGTAGCAAAGTGACATCCAATTAAACAGACGAACAGACGGAAATACATGATAACAAACACTGCTGTAAACGTCTCAATGAACAGGTTTTTTAGCTGTATGACTATTTACATTCCTGAACTACTTCCTCGTATGTGTGTATGTATTCAACATATACAGAACCTCTACACATTTATGCTTAAACAAAGAGTGTGAGTCTTATCTTTATATTAAACCATATCCATTGCTTTGGCAGTAGTTAGCACAGTGTTTATTTATGAAGATGCATATGTTTTATTTAAATCTTAAATCATTGTTTCATAAACCTTAAAAATTACAACAGTAAACCTCTAAGAGTAACGTGACTAAAAAAGAAAGAATAGCGCTTTCAAATCTCGGCAAAGATAACAGCATAGACAAATAAAGGCTATAATACAGTAGTACTCAATCGAACAGATAACGAGACCAAATTGGAAAAAAAAATAGTGTCTGACATTTCTACATATGACATCCTTAATGGCGACCCAACCAATACTGTGAAAAACAAATTGATCTCGAAACTAAAAGACCTTAAGAAAGAAAATAAAATGGATAACAAACTGTACAAAAGACACTATTCCACCTCGGTGACAATTCCCAAACTTCACGGCCTTCCCAAAATTCATAAGAAGCCCCACTGAGATCTAATGTATCAAATACTGGGAGTGTAATACATATACACAATGTTGCTTAAAACTTAGCCACAGTTATTAGTATACTTGAACACCACATTGTAAATTCCGTACAGTAAATCAGAAACTTTGAAGTTTCAAACAACAACAAGCATGTAACATATAATGTGTCGTCTCTTTTCACCATCATACCAGTTATAAAAGCATTGGAAAAAGGCGCTGGACACAACATGTAACCCACCATCCTTGTGGTTCAGATATGTGGATGCCACTATGACTAAACTCTATGAGGATTATATAGTTGAATAACTCCATTGATGAACACATCAAGTTCACTTCATAAAGTGAAGAGGGGAAGATTCCATTCCTGGATACCTGTGTACACATCAATGAAGATAGGTCCACCAAAGATACAGTATATAGAAAGCCCACTCACACAGACCAATATCTTAACTTTGACTCCAACCACCATCGTGAACATAAAAGATCTGTAGTGAGAACCCTGTTTTATCGGGCAAAGATACTTGTCACAGATGAATTAAACAAAGGAAAGGAGAAAGAATATGTGAAATGTGCTTTACGGGCCAACGGCTATCCAGAATTGGATGTTCACAATCCCTAAGAAAATAACCAAAAAAAAAAAAAGACAACAACAAAAACCAACAGTCAAGCCAAAAAAGACCTGGTATTGGCATCCCCTACATTCGTGGTACATGTAAAGCTCTTCATAGGATTTTCAAGAAACAATATGTGAACATGAACCATTGACTATTCCATTCCATCCGCTCACAGGATACACATGTGAAACAGACAAGATGAAAAAGTGTTGGGTTGTTTACTATGTAAAATGTAAACAATGCAAGAGTGACTACGTAGTTGAAACTGGATGATATATAGAAACCAGGATAAAAAGCATGTGTCTCGTCCCAACTCGGCACTACATGAACATTGCCAAAGAATTGGACACAACATGGAAGCTTTCCAGCTAGCTTGCGGTAGGTCGGTGGTTTTACGCGGATACCTCCGTACATTCGGGGTCTTCCTCCACCAGTTATTAGCTGGACGTCGATATATAACTGAAATACTGTCGAAGCGACGGTAAACTCAAATAGTCAAGTATGGACACAACATAGATAAAAAACAAAGTCTAGACGTCAGAGGACATGCATATCAAACGAGGGTAAATGTTGCCATACTCATCAAGCAGCGAGGATCATTTCTCAACCGAGTAGTGTACCGCCCTTTCCTGGTGTCACGTGACGACTCAAAGTCAAGTGTCACACATTGGCCAAATCTAAGTGCAGTCAGCTGATGAAGGCTATGCGATATAGCCGAAATATCCAAGGTAATTATTATTGCTTTGAATAAATTTATTTAAATGCAAAGAAGATTAGATCTGCATTTTTAACAAATAAAAGGCCATAACTAATGACCTAATGAACCGTTATTATCCTTAATCGGACTTGTTCGAGAAATGATAGTTATAAACATCGTCATAAAGTTTGAAGATGGTGGCTTTAGAAATTAAAGTGCAAACAAAGTGATATCAGGTTGTTCAAAAGATGAAGACGCTAGATCGTAAACAATGTGCATTTTTCATATTAGAAGGGGCGAAACTCCTGATCTAATTGGCCGATCTCAGCAGTAATCGACCTCGATCAAGATATTGGTCATAAACCTTTTCATAAAGTTTGGAGATGATTGCTTAAAAATGATGATAATATTGCCAGTTACAAAAGAAAGTGGTTTCTTAGGATTTCGTTAATTCAATGCATTTATCTGTCCGAGGTGTAGATGCTGAAAATAATTCTATATAGACACTATGTATAGGTATAAAACGCATATGCGTTTCATACCCATTAATAGTGTCCATAGACATTTGCCCTTTCTTGCTCAAAATTGCCACTTCTGCAAAAAAAATCTATTTTATATACAAATATATGTTGATAATAGCTTCAGGAACTATAATTTTCAGGTCAAATGTATTACATAGAAGTTCTTATGATCTGGCTTTCTACAGCTTATTTAACAAAAAGGGGGGCATGTTTTAACCAAACAGTAGGCAAAGTAGGATTATCGATGTCCAAAAGTAGGGATAAAGTAAGAATTTCTTATCGTTTAAGTTTAAACTACCATTGTATACTTGAACTAAGACATATCAAACGTATCATAGCCAGTTTTGTGTAGAAAAACAAAGCCTAATATTAAAATGTTTGCTTATTATGAACTAGCTAACGCATTCATGTTAATAGACAGATCGAAAGTAGGTTTTTAATCAAGTATTCAAGAAGAACATGGCTATACTTATACAGCATTAAACATGTGAATCAAGTATGCCAACTATTTCACATTTATAAAGGAACAAATTATCCACACACACAGTGTAAGGGTAAAATATGCATGCTTCAGTACACTTCCCGAAACTATTTCCCACGCACGGTGGTTTGGACATTTTTGAGAAAAAAATCATCAAAGCATAAAATGACAAGTTTATATACTTACATGAAACTATATGATTATTAAATGTCTTGTTCCAAGAAATACCAGCTTATCTAAGTTTTGGAACTTTTATCCTGCTAAAATTTAAACCGCTGCAACGTTTTGTGTGTTGTGTGTGTGTTAACATTGGTCATAAAGAAAAGAACTATAAGCGATGGTATTTATATCTTGCTGAAATGAAGCATAACAACCTTTAGGTCACAATAATCTCATGGAAATTGCAAACTGAAAATTAGAACTGTTAACAGATACGGTATTAAGGTCCATCCTCTGTTGTCAGATAAAGACATTTTGAAATTTTAAACAATTGTTTGTGGGTGTAGTTTTAGGAGTTTCTTTACATTAATATATAATCAAGGCAGACACAAACTGTTACCTTATTTTCTTCAGAGAGTAACTAGAAATCAATTTATTCATATTCAATGTCATTTTTTTTTTGGCCTCCGAAGTCTCCAAGGCACTAGTTTCTTTTTTCAATTATTGATGATTTTTTAATTTACATTTTTTAATTTTAGTTCTTGCCACATCTAGCAATGCATGGGCAATGTCTATCACCTTAAATCTGTTTTACTTTATGGCATTTACTAGTCTGTCATTAGCTGCCTTAAAGAGATTGTTTGCCTTGTGCATATCTGAAAACATGAAAGTTATGAATAAATGACCCGCTAATTATGCAGTATGATATGAAATATTTTTGTTGAATTTTCCCCGCACTATCAGATGATCGGATGGCATTTTAGGCTTCCTATCGATGCTTACTTAGGCACCAATTTTAAGCTGGGACATACTGATCCTAAGTTTACGCCGAAGAGCTTGGGGCAGGCTACAGATTACCTACAAGTTGCCTGCTGCTGAGTCGGCGAAACAAGGAGCCAAAGGGAAAAGCTTTATTATGATCAGAGTGCCAAGGCCTCCAAGTTAGAAGTCAGTGACCGGATTCTGTCTGTTGGCTACAGGGGAAAGCATAAGCTGGCAGACAGATGAGAAGAACAAGCGTATCGTTTTGTTACTATTCTAAAACAAGATAAGTCTATGATATGCAACGGGAGGATGATCAGGGTAATTTTCGAACTTTAATCCGCAAGATGCTGTTGCAGTTCAATGCCCTGCTTCTTGATACAGCCCCGGCAGTACACCAAAGACCAGTTAAACCTAGCAACAAGCCTATTGGTCAATCACAAGTAAATACAGACTCTGGCTCAGATTTTAATTAATGTTCTGTTTCAAGGATTTATGTAATTCCCCAGAAACGGATGTTGCACAACCTCAACCGTCGTAGCTCCGAACCTACCAGGTCTACTGACAGTGCCCCCACTGTCTGTAGTGATGCACCTAGTGAGTTGTCTAACCATCGCATTCATTTTAATCCTTTTAGGAATATATCTCCTCAAGACCTATCAGAGCAGTTCTTGGGTACAATGGATGAGAGCTGAACAGTCCCCTGATCTCTACCCTGGGGATCAAGCAACCACGCTCGACAAGGGCCCTCAAGGCACCCGACCGACCTGGCCTGTGGGGTTTTCAACTTTCAGCTACACAAAATCCATTACGTACTAATATTGTTTCAGAGTATTTTTATTGGTGCAGTTTCATTTGATTGTATTTCCTACATAGTGACTTTATTATGAGTAAGTCATTATTCTCAGATTGTATTCAAATCTAGCTTGTTGGTGATAACATATTTTGCAATAAATGAATGAATATTTCAGCAAAAGCTTGTGTGTTGTTTAGTTATAAGCAGTATAGAATGTTCTGTTTCATGACAGAAACTAAAAAAGGTTGTTTAGTCATTGTAGTTGAGTTTTGTATTAAAAAAAAGAGTTTAATTTGTCTTTACACAATGAGTAGTTTTTTTTTGTTGTTGTTGTTGTTTTGTTGTAGGTTCTATGCATATTGAATCCTTATGGTGGTATTGAAATGCCAGTAGCCATTTTCCCCCAGCCTTATTATTTATTATTTATATATTATGCTATAAGCAAGTCCTGTCTCTGTCCACCATAATTACATGTCCTGAGTGCGTGAGACGACTGTGCAGTTGTAGAACTGGTTTATGGCAACTGGTTTGGCAGATTGACAGCTGTATATACTGCGTCTTTATTCTATTATTATTTAACCTATCACATTTATCTATTGAATGGAAGTTTGAGCTGTTGAAATTCCGAATTGCATAGGACATTTTTGATGTAGACATCTATTTAAATATATATAATAAAAGATATCATATTGAACCTGCATTGGGTACGTTTCGTATTTACAAACCCTGGAAAAGAAGGCAAACATACTTTTTGTTGGCCAGTATACTACTGACTGACAGCCCAAGTAATTATGTTACTTTTATCACATGGTGAAACCATTTTTACACACACCTGAACTACAAATAACAAGGTACTGAAAATATAACTTAAGCAATATTTTAGTATTTTGCATATTTTTTTCTTTTACCTTTTAACTGAAAAGTACGGATAATAAGGGTGTTATCACTAGAGTGATTGGCTTGACTGATGACAGTAACAGTCATATACTATTCACATCTGTTGTACACTACATGTATTTATTCTGATTTAAAATTTGAACAAAATGTTTAGCTTAGCATTCATGTTCATAGATTTTTATTCGCCTAGATTTAAATTGGTATATTCGGAAAGTCTTACATTCGAACAGATTGGAAGCAGCAAAGTGTATACACGAATTGAGTCTATAGACTTTTTAGTTTCAAGCAATTAGAATTTATATCAACAAAGAAAAAATGAACGTTTTCAAATCAGTAAAAACAATTATACTTTAGATTTTTCCTTGTTGTGAAATGTTTGAAAAACACAATGAGAAATAGTTAAAGTTTATTTCCATACACTTATCGGTCAACCACATTTTCGAACACGATCTGTTACACGTAAAATTAAATGTGCAGTTAATATCTGTGTAATTGTCCCGATCAACCAAAACTGAAGAAAAAAAATCTATAACACTGACCTTGATGATTACCATTGGTAGTTTATATGAAACGTTTTAATCCAAACCTTAAATTTATTTTAGTGCAAAGAATTTAACATGGTGTGCTAAAACGTTGATAAAATATTCCTACGTATATTAAAATTAACCACTTTGAATCTTATACATTTTGGTTAAATAAAAAGGCTAACAAAATTTGAACAACTAAATAAGCAAGGTGGTTCAAAAGCATTTAAAAAAGTATCAGTCCTCTTTGAAATTGCAATATTCTCTCTTATTTAAATGACATTACTGCCCTATGATATATCTCATGCACCGTGAGTGGTATTCCGTCCACTATGAGGTTCAAAGCATCATTTTATATTCAAAGGGGACAAATACCCACATATATTTAGATAAGTGCAAGTAAAGTGAAATTGTGATGAATGTACGGCAATAATCCCTCTCCAGTGGAACGTCTATTTTACTTGACATAACTTAAGTTCATAGTGTTATCACACAAAACTCAACGAATAATACAGCTATCGGAGCAATAAAAAACTGGAAATCTTATTATGGGACAAATGAAAAGGGACATGTGAATCTTGGGCGTATTCTAATAGTATGGATATTTGAGTTCGCGTTCCAAATAAAAGACCAAATAAATACCTCACATGTACAAACATGTGCACTGTTGATCAAAGTTCATAAAGTATTGTCATCTCCGACCATATACGTTAACGATAACAAAAACTTGACATGTAGCAGATATACTATCTAAAAAGATGCAGATTAGATAGCTGCTTGCACAAACTTTACTCTAAGTGTAGTAAAAGTCAATGTGACTTTCGCCATGAAGGTTTTGATAATATTCTTTCAACGTGCGAAGTTTATATAGACTGCATCATCAATTACTATATGTTTAGAAACGCTTTGAAGCAGAGTTAAAGTTAAGAAAAGTAGTCATGTACACATTGGCGTCCAAGCCCATGCATGGTTAGCCTATATCGTGCAACTAAGTCTAAACACTAAAGATTCCTATATATATTTCATTAAAATAGGTTTATCTTTTAGGATAAAACTAACAAATGTTCAAGGTTCTATTGTGTTGCATAGAAATCTTGATGCTAAAGTACGATAATTTTAAGAAAGCCTGTAAGCGTCATCACACCCCTTTGCTGCGTAAAAACAGATTTAATATGTCAAAACAAAGTACCCAGATTTAGTGAGCATATCTTAAATACATTTTGATAAATGGTGTTTAAGCATTCGAACATAGACAGAATAAAAGAAACAAATTTATTAATCTGTTTACATTTTCCATTGTCTTTCTGTAAATCCGGAAGTAATATAACATTATACCATTTGTTTTGAATTATGATGTGATTGCATTGTCATTATATTCAAGCTAGCTCTCCGATCGACTACAGCACCACTGTGTACTCATTTTTTATAAACTCACCTTTGCCAAATGTGAGCTAGTGTGCGTCCGTCGTCCGTAACTTCAATAACATCGACCCCTTAATAAAACTTTTAAGGAAAGAATTGAATTTCATGCCAAAATCTAATTGCCATGGCAACTGAAAGAAAGAAAAATGTGAATAATTAAAAATATTCTCCCCAAAAACTACTGACTTGATTTTAAATTATTTTGCACAGATGTTCCTTTGTTCACACTCTACCAAGATTGTGAAAATTCATTGGATCCGTGGAAAAACAAGGCTGCAATGGGTGGAGCCCGTTTTTCTTACATGTATATTGTACAAATTTGAAAAAAAAAACCAAAATTATTAGCCGGATTTAAAGTTGTTGTTTTTGGAAGAATGTGTCTTGGGTAACTCCCTTCTCAGATTGCAAACATTATTTGGATCGGGGAAATACTCGACCACCAGGGGGAGGGGGCGAAGCTCGTTTATTTATATATGAACAAATTTTAAAACTCTTCTTATCCAAGGTACTCATTGGATTTTAACGTTTTTCTTCTTTTTTTGCACAGACTTTTCTTGGATGACTTGCTACTAAGATTGTAAAAATACTTGGATCTGTCGAAAAAGCCGCTAGAGATTGGAGTCTTTTTCTATTATATGTATATAGAACAAATTTGAAAAATCTTCTTGTCCAAAAGTACAGGCTTGATTTAAAAAAAATATTGTCACAGGTGTTCCTTTGGTAACACTCTATCAAGACTGAAAAAAATGGATCCGTCGAAAAAATATGGTTGGCAGGGAGCAGAGCCCATTTACCATATTATCCTAAGATATTAGCTGATACCTTTCCTTCCACTTATACCTGGTACTCAGGTGAGCGTTTCCATGAGCTTTATGGCCCTCTTGTAGATACAACTAACCTGATACTGAATACTTTGCTACACTTTACGTAATTATTTTTAATCGCTTTATTAAGTCAGATGATTTTTGCATTCGGCATTATTAACAATACAATGGCCTTAGTATATTCGATCTCCAAAAGAAATAAATGCAGTGTGGATACTTCAATATGTTTTGTTTGTTTGTTGGGTTAAATGTCCCACCGACAGTATTTCAGTCACTTGGAGACGATGTCTACTTGAGATAGATATAATGCTACCATATTGCAGTATCACGCCGTAGACATGTGGCATGATACCACACTAAGTTACATTATTCTGACACAGGGCCGACCAGTCCTGGAACTACCTTTATATATGCTGAGCGCCAAGCAAGGGGTTATACCAGTACCATTTTGAACGACTTTAGTATGTCGTGGCCAGGAATCGAACCCATGATCTCCTGCTCCCGAGGCGGATTCTCTAACCACCCGGCCACCGGGGACGGTACTTTAGATAAAACAAGAGCGCTGGTTATCGCAAAATACGTCCTGCCATTTTATCACCTCAAGGGTCATAACTCTAAAGCGGAATATTCTGACTTGTTTTCAAACTCGATTGAGATACTGTGCCAATACACATTGTGCCAAGTTTGGTAAAGATTGATTCCGTTTGTCAGTGTTAGAGAGCAGACACTATTAATTTTGCACATTTTCATTTATTAAAGGGCCATAACTTTAGAGTGTTCAAAATATTTAAGCTTTTTACCAAACCTAGTTACCATATTGTTCACATTCAAATTGTGACCAAGGTTTGACAAGATCAGTTATTGATTGTTTGAATAGAAAAGTGATTTAGCATATTTCATCAATTAATGGGCCATAACTCCAGAGTGTCTGGAACAACATGGCTGGTTATCGAAAGGAACAAAAGACAAGAGTGCCAATATACATTATGGTCAAGCTTAGTAAGGATCAGTTTACAAGCGTTCTAGTTAGAGAGCGGACACTGTTAATTTGACCATTTTCCATCAATTCAAGTGCCATAGCTTCAGAATATCTGGGGCGTATAAAAACAAAACAGATAATAAAAAATAAAGAGCGAATTCTTTGATATTGCATATATTACGCTAGTTTGCCCCCAAACTGGACCACGCAGGCGTCATATGGGATCTTTATTTGACAAATAACATTGGCTGACTAAATAAGATTCAGTTATCGGGCGCAAGATGAGTCACAGGTGATAACATTGCGCGCCAGAAAGGATAACCTTATGATATGTTGGATCAACTTGAACACGTCCCTCTCCAAGAAAAACATCGGCATATTATATTGTTGCTTTTTATGTTGTCAAAGGGAACTTATAAGCCGTAGATTTTGAAGATTACTTAAAAAAAACACAGCGTAAGATCAGAGCAAATGATTCAAGAACATTAAATGATCAAATGTTGATCGGACAAATGTAAAAATATGAAGTGTTTTCTACAAAATACTTCTAAATTTTGTTATTTTGTAAAGATTGGAACTGTGAACTCTAAATCATCAGATATATTTTAATCTAATTAGTAGTTATTTAAACTGTGTTGGTACCGCAAGTGTTTGAAATATAAAAATCGCTTAACCTCTCCCCCATCTTACCTAATATTTAGTTCGGAAAATGTCTATTGAGACCATAAAGATAGAGAGAAAGATAGAGAGATATTGCTATCTCAGAGTATTGTCTCCATCTAGGCCGAATAAAAATCTAATGTTTAAATCAAGAACAAGAAGATCAACATTTAAGATTTGACGTTCTAGAAAACGCCTTGTTTCAAGTAAAATTAGTCAATTTCGAAGAAGCGGAAATTCAATGTATTAACATTGCGTGAAATTACCCTTCGGATTCAGTCAAAGGAATAAAATTGATTAAATATAATACTTAAATATTATGTTTAAAAATAACTTAAATTAAATATTATGTTTAAAAAATTAACGTAAACAATTAGGTTACCCACATTGTTTATATTATATATTATATATATACATTATATTTTTTTGTTTTTGTTTCGATACAAAGATATATAAAGATAGAGCATATTAGATACCTATCTGCACCAGTTTCTCAGCTCGATCTAAATGACATTGCGTTGCTTGTGGCACCCTATTCATAAGTAGACTTCATGTCATAGGGTTTTGACCTGACATTACTATACTGCAAAAATAAAGTACTGTTTACTTGCTGCAATGGAATATTGCTTGGCATCATATGGCATCAAACTACGGATTATTAATGTCATTGAAGGTATTATCGCAGATATTTGAAGAAAAAAAAGCTTCTGTATTTTCTGATATCTAAAAAAGGTAAATAAATATATTTGACAATGTATATTGCAAGGTTGCATTGGCAGACTTTAATGAATCAACGTTTATTACATATTTTCAAGTATTTGTAATAAGACTATTGATTTGATTTTAACGTTGGCTTACCAGGAGGAATTGTAAGACCTCGGTAAAGTTCTGCATGCACCCAGTCAAGTAGATATTAGATGCGCATGAAAATCGCTGCTTCCGATACACTAAGTGCAACCATTGTTTAAATCATTTTATCATTTAAATATACGAAAAACGGGAAACGTAAGGCTTACATTAGAAACGATAATAAGCATTGTTCAGAAGATCCTATCACTAGATATAGACAGATAAACATAAACTAACCACGCAAAAGCATGGGTGATTTTACATTAAGCACAAGAATCGTTTCGTTTCCTCAAGCAAACTATGGTAGTTCATATAAATGTGCAGAGCTTCCTCAGGGTTTAATGATTCTCCCTGGTAATCCTAGGTCTTATCAGGGGCTTATGCGCAGAAAGTCAAGTAATTAAAACATATGTATTTGCCTAAGTCAATCTTCATATTTTTCATTACATAAATATATATATTCTGTCCAAATCAGTCTCCCTGTATACGATATGTCACCGGACATGCATTCTACTCTGTTTTCATGCGTTTCTCTTTTATATGGAAAGCTCAGTCAAAATTATAAATGTCAAGTTTCTGAAACTTTTTATTATATTGTTTATTTGAAAAACATATTATTTATGATATTCCATTTCGATGTACGACTGAAAATCAGCTATAAAATGATCTTTAAACAAGTATCTGTTTTGTTATATATTGGGGAGCCGATCATTAAATTCCTTTCTTTTACGCTAATTTTTTTTCATAGTTACTACCCCTTGAAGCAGCACACTTGTTCTTTCTTTCCATGTGTGATCAACCGTAGCGTTTTCGCTACGATGACCTTTTGTGGGACGCTTGACACTTACCATGTAGTATAATTTTCAAAGTTTGAAACAGCAAGAGTCTCAAGTAGCCAACACTGGACTATAAAGTGGATGAGATAGATTTCGGCAGCTTATGTTTGAATGACAGTTTTAACCTGACGGCTTGTGTGCTTTATCTTGGTGTAAAATGTACCCAGATGGCCGTTTTTCCCCTGCAGCTGAGTTCGAAGCAAACATGAGTTACATTCTGCATGGACTGTTTTCTCACAAGGAACATTGTGCTATGGGACAGTATTACGAAAAATAACCACCATCACATTACCCGCCGACTTGGAAACACAAGCTCCTTCTGGAGAAAGTGACGTTGAGTGCTTCCATACTGAAATTTGCTGTTTACTTTTCAGCTCAAAAAAAGTTTTATCAAATCTTCATCATAATCATTTTATTAAGAAACTGGTCACCTTCCCCAGAATACCTTTCATTGAAATCCTGGCACAAAGTCCACCAAAATTACTTTTTATTCTGGCGCCGACCTTGCGCATACCCTCTCAAGTATCAATATTATCATAACTAGTATTAAAGGCTTCAGCAATGTCATGACTGAAATTCGTCTTCAAGGACATAATTTTTTACGAAGGACACAAGTGTTTCAGTTTAAACAGATGCAGGCCGCATCTTAAACACAATCTCCCCTCTGAAAACCGCTTAGTCACTTAATGATACATGCATAAATGGAAGGGAATCCCGACCTATTCTTTATATCCCAGTCGCGTGCTTCTTACTCCATTGTCTTAGCTTTTAACCGCTACGTTAAAACATATAAGATCTAATATTCAAAACCCAACACGGGAGCGGGAAATTTTGGGTTCGATCCCCGTCCGCGACATACCAAAGTCTTAACAATGGTATAGCTTCTTTGCTTGATGCACATAAAGGTAGTTCCAGGACTGGTTTACCCGTTTTTCGGGATAATGTTGCAGGATGTGGTATCATGTTAAATTCTTACGTCGTTATCCTACCGTGTGGAGGCACTGTACAGAGCTACAGATAAGATTATGAGTATATTGGGTAATTTGCCGTGCAGCAAAATCACTCGTGTACAAAGTGTGTCTGTAGTCAAATCTGAATAAGAACCATTCACCATCCCTTGGTATCTTGGCCATTCATCTAGGAGCTTCTGTGAGTCACATAAAGGTTCAACTTTATTCACTACCTCCTGGGTTTCATCAGTCATGGTTCCCTCAGTCACCTTCACTGACTTTTCATGTCCATAAAATGTACACAATGATTCAAGTACTTGATTACATTCCTCTTGTGATAAAGAGTTAAGTTGTACAGACTCAAATTCTTTGCTGAAACCATCAAACCTAGCACTGTCTTCTTTCTTGAATCTATTACTGATGTTCTTGGTTAGCCTTTTAATATAATCAGTCCTAATGTTTTCAAATTCACTATCCATGTTTTCATTGAAGAATAGTTTCTCACCTAAGAAAAAACATCATCATCTGTTTTCTCTATTTCAGACTTCAAACATTTTCCATCTATAGTTTGCAATGATGACAATTTAAAGACAGTTGCATCCATCAGTGGTTTGATTTCACTAAAAAGTACATTTTTCTTCTGCAATTCACAGCTTAATACTGCAAGTTCATTGTAAACATCAAGAAAGAAGGCAAAGACAAGGGCTACTTTGTTTGAACTGAACTATTTAAGAAGTCCCTTGGCAATCGCATTCTTTTCTGCAGCATATTTTGACAATGTAGCCAAAACAGAACTAAAAGACTCATATACAGTAAGAACCGCATTCCTTAAGCCAAGCCACCGAATAGAGTAAGACTCTTTGATGGTTATCTCAGGCTCATCAAGCAAGGTTTGAATTTTCTAGAGTGTCATTGTACGGTTACTTGATCAACAAATAAACAAATATAAAGAACTGAACTTTTCTCTAAACTTTATCATAAAGTCATTCTTCTTGATGGAATCTGTGCATGCCAAATTTAACCTATGAGCTATACAATGTGTCTGGATGCAGTAAGGGGAATATTTCCTGACCAGCTGCTTCCCTACACCAGTGTGTTTACCAAGCATTACTGCTGCTCCATCTGTTGCCAGTGATGTGCAGTGAGCAAGGTCTTTATCATGTTGTTCAAATTTCTGAGCCACACAGTTCACAATGATATAAAAAAGGCCATCTTTAAGAGGATGATTTCCTAACATTTTAGTGTAGGGTCTTCCAGCCTTGACATACCTAACACAGATACTCAGTCTTTTTTCTACAGCAACATCAGTGCTTTCATCTACCATCAAAGCAAACACACCAGATGAGTCCCAACCCAGATTTGTATATTGAATTTCAAGCCCATTTCTTGTTTGCAATTCCAGCAGGGAATTTATTGCATTTGATGGAATTTCTGACATGGCTGCAAAATAAATGGTATTGAACAACTTCTTGTCCACATCATCAACTGATACAGGACTGTCACCAGTTGGTTCTGGGCAAAAATTAAGTCTGTACTCCTTTCCTGTTCACATGCAATTCCTGCATTTTTGTGTTCTGCACTTTGACTATGTCTCGTTATGGCAGAATACTGAAAGTGAGGTCAACTTTCGGCAGCCCATTCAGACGACAATTTCAGTTTACTTTTCATGCTTGAACATAAGTTGCACCTTAAAGTCAAGTTTTCTTGATCGATAATCAACCACGGATGTTTATTTTCCCATTCTTACTTCGTTTTTTTTACTTACGGCAGCCGCATGGTGCTTTTTCAGTTTCACAACCCGGTCGAGAATTTCTGTTTAAATGTCATTCACTACTTCGTTTAAATCCACAATAACATCCTTTATTACGTCCTTCAGGATTTCGTTGCTGATAATATCGACCTCGGTCTTTATGTTTGTTAAATAGCTGAACAAAGTATTATTCTACCGCGCGTCGCCATTTTTTGTTGAAACAGAAAGTAGCTTAGACTGGTTTACGCATTTTTTATTAGAACATCTCACCTTTTTTCGAAATCGGTCAGTTTGGATTACCTGCCCCTTATATTTGTTGACAATCAGCTTCGTAAAATTAGACGAAAATGGCAAGGGCTATCCGATTGGTTTCTGCGCATTGAATTTAACGCAAAGAGCAATAAGCAGCAAAAGTACCAGTCAAAACGCACGAGGGTTGCTAGAATATGCATGAATGACGCATGATTTTAAAAGGACTTTGCGTGAAATTGATTTTGTTTGCTTTTTTCACGCATGCCTTTGAGCTGAATTACGTTTTTTTGTAGTTTTAATTACGCAGTCACGCGCCTTATCTGTAGATCTGCGCTGTATCTGTCTCACGTAGACAAAGTCTAAAATGATAGATATACTGTCGGTGAGACGTGCTGCAGATTACGTTCATGACAAACACACATACAAATAAAACCCAACAGCAAAAATATTTTTCTAACCTCAAATTTATAGCATATTATTTTGTTTCCAAATTGCAATACATAAAAATTTAATAAGTAACCTATAAATTGTGAAATAACGGATACAATTTAAAACTTAGAAATTGCAACTTTAAAGTTAGAAGTTGCAAGTTAGTGAAATTGTATTGAGAAACTTGTAAACTGTAAATTAAGGGATAAAATTTAAAACTCAAAGCTTAGGAATTGTAACTTTCAGGTTGGAAGTTGCAAGTTAGCACATATATCTAGCAAATTAGGAGTAGGGACATAGAGTTTTCAATGTAGAAAATGAAGTTGTATGATAGACTAGACGGAATGGTTTTAATGATTAAGTTGTGTGTAGAAAATCATATTTTTCCAGATCAATCTAAAATCAATAGAAAATAGACAATTGTGTTATATTGTTTAAATATCCTACCGATATAAACTGTCTGTGAACAAATGGAACCTTTGCAGACCAAACTAATAAACTATATAACCCGATCATGTAGAGGACAATATTGGTTTATTCTGAGGATTACTATGTGACCAGGCTTCTTTATAGTGGTTAGAGCGTCCGCTCAGGAGCTGTTCAATCCCGACCTCGACATTCCAAAGTCGTGAAAAACGGTTCTGGTAGCTCACTGCTTGGCGCGCAGTATAGATCTACTTACTTTTTTACTGGTTATAATCATTGAACTTGAATTTTACTTTAAGATGTATTCGTTTCAACTTTCAAATAGATATTGGATATTAACAGGCTTCACTTTTAAAATATTGACGCTATAAGACAATATATGCGTATACTTGTACGAAACGAACGTTGACACCAGTATATTCGAGTCACGGGAATTTGCGGAAATGCGTTTGCCATTATCGGAAAGGCACGCTGGTAGTAAAATATTCATACCGTTTGCGCGAAAAGGTCACTGAAACAAAAAAGCTGAACAACATTGACAGTGACGAAAATGGAAGTCCTATGTAAGGGAGAAAGGCCGAAAATTTGAAGACACATCGAGGTCCTTATGGAAGAGATGTATATTTCTTTACATGAAATATTGGATAGTTTAGGCGTTTTTTTTTTCACTTAAAACCTTTTTCTCTTTGTATTAATATTGATATCACAAATCAAGCAAGAGAAATTAGAGGCATCTATGCGCTTTCTTCGTTAAAGTAAAAAAACAATACGTAAGAAACACGAAAAGCTGGAGTTCTGCATGGTTGGCTTATGTAAGCAAGCGTGTCTAATGTCAGTCCCCCACAGCTTAATAAAATGCGCACCCTATTTGTTGTCACATTAATATTCATGACGTTCCGAACGTTTCCGAATGCGATCGGATTGTTTCCGACTATATATGCTGATATCCGTGTGTATTCGTCAGCAGTTAAAAAGTCAAGAGTTTTTTTTTAGATTTTCCTTTGTTCTTATAACTTTGTCTTTTTCTATCTTTGGACTTATCTGGAAAATATTAATGTCGCACGCTATATTTCCACACAGTGTTTAAACATACAACTTTCGCTATTATCGGATTTTTTTTAAGATTGGTATATATAAATGTTGAACCGAATATATCATTTACCAAATGTTTCTACATCTTCATCAGGGTTATTTGTACAGCAGCAACAAACTGGTAATCAAAAAAGGCACTGTTTACAGTACTCTATTCATAATTTGAAAAGAAAACGATGACCCAAGGTTTTTGAACTGACGTGCATGGGATGGTTTTGAGAGGGAGATACCCCTTCCTGGAAGGGGTGTTTGGGGGACCTCTCCCTAGAATATTTTTTCAAGTTTAGTCCTTTCATAAAGTCTCTGGAGTGAATTTCCTTATTTGAATTTTATGCCCCAAACAGGAATTTGGGAGACATAGTAATTGCACTGTACGTATGTCTGTACGTTTGTCCCACTTTGTGTCCGCACTGTAACTCGTTCATGAATGAGTGGATTTTGAAGTTACTTGATAGAAATGTTCAACACATTTAAACGATGTGTTACAATTAAGAAATAGGTTCATATCTCAAAGGTAAAGGTCACAATCTGTGTCAAAGAACGTTTTGTCGTGCCCGGGCTCTTTCTCCATCTTTCATGGATGAATTGTGAAATAATTTGGCATACTAAGTAAATGTTCTTCCAGAGAAGACGAAGTGTCGTGCGCAAGTCCCGTGTGTGTAGCCAGAGTCTTGTAACAAAGGTCAAAAGTAAGTGTCAGGGCTCTAACTACATCATTCATGGATAGAATTTTAAATAACTTATCACGAATGTCCCTTAAGATATTGTGTCCTGCTCAAGACCCAGGTCATTAGATCCAAGTTCAATGTCACAGTCTCAGGTCAACTGATGAAAAGTAGCATTTTTTGTGCCCGGGCTCTAAATGCTGTTTTACATATAAAGATTTTTAAATAATTTGGCACAGAAAGGCTTCCAATTATGTGGCGCATGCAAGATCCACGTTTGTAGCATTAAAATTTCAAGTCAAAGAAGAAGATGGTGCTGTCATACACATGACCCAGATTTTAACATCGGTGATTCCCTTTGGGGGCATTTGTCATTTTTCTGGTACCGCGATCCGTGTTGTAGAACGGCTTCTACATTTCAAAAGTTGTCGTCCTTTGTTTTATGTTTGCCATTTGTAGTGCAAAATGTGCATTCAAACTTTTTGACCAGTTATTGGCGATGCATTTCGTTAATCTGTTTCTCTCGCACGATGTAAGTGAACTTTAATTTCTTTTAACGTGTGTGTATTGATTTACATAACTTTTTGTGCTAAATTCTGGAAAATTAATGTGTAAAACGATTCCCGCTCGTTTCGTTAGAAAAAACTACGGAAGCCCATTTCTGTCTTCTGTTATTCGTCAGCAGTTTTGTTAAGCATAACATGTAGGTTCTAACTAATGCTATAAGTTTAATTTGTAATAATTTTATTGTGTTCAATATAACTGTAAGATTGTTTTTTGTGTCTTTTCAGTTTTTTACTCTATGATTGGGAATAAAAGCCATCAAACATCACTTGTTTTGGTTACTCGTCCACATCAAGAGTTAGATTGACTGCATCGCGGCAGTTTAGTAAAAAAATCGTTGAAACATACAGCGATGAATAGCATGCCACCACCGTCAACACTGGAACCTGTGGCACACGCCCACGACCAGGTTCAACCCCCTGACCAGGAAGGGAGACGCCTTAGATCCCTTACAGAGAAGGGTGCTTATATATATAGGACTTCATGTGAAAAATATTGCAAACAACTTGATCAGGCATGGAAAGAAATTGAGAACATTCTGAGTAGTGCATCTGACTGTCCCACAGAAATAAAATCTTTGAACGCGTTTGAAGAAAATCTGACACAGTGCCAGAACAAGTACTTAACGTGTTGTGACAATTATGAAAAGTTCCTTTTGAGTACTTCCACGCAAGATGCCAACGAAAAACTTAAACGTCACATCGAAGAACGTTTAACAAGAAAGAACATTGTGTCTAAGGTTATGGACCAAATTATGACTTTGAAACAAGAAGCTTTAGAAACATTAACAGTTGGTTCGAATGCCTCAGGTAGATCAAGCAGATTAAGTGACGGTAGTTCTGTGGCTCAGAGAAAACGGGCTAAAGCAAATGCACAACGTGCCAGACTTGAATTTGTAACGAAGGAAGTCGATATGTTAAGACAACGCGCAGAACTTGAAGCAAGTATGAAAGTGTTAAAACAACAAGAAAATGTTGCTGCCGCCGAGGCAGAGGCACAAACGCTTGAAAACATGATTGAGATAGAACCTATTATAGACTATGACAACACACTCGGTCCAAACCGTGTAGAAGCATATGTTAATTAGCAAGCTAGATCAGTGGCGGACTCTGGTTTACAGACACCTGAACCACGATTACCTTGTGCTCCTCCAACACCAAGAGACATTCAATTTGATTCTGATAAGATAAGCAGCCATGAACATGACAATGTGGTGATGTCGCTTACACAATTCTTGTTACGTAAGGATTTTATCTTATCCCGGTTAAAAAACTTTAGTGACTTACCTGAGCACTATCCAACATGGAAAGCTACTTTCGACAGTGTCGCAAAAGAACTAAAACTTAGTCAGTTTGAAGAGATGGACTTACTAGTCAAATACTTAGGTCCAGTATCATCGACTTACGCAAGCTCCATTAGGGCATCGAACATAAACAATCCTGAACGTGGGGTTTCGAAAATGTGGGAAAGACTCGAAGATCGATATGGTCGACCGGAGATGCTTGAAAGTTCTCTGAAAAAAGCGCCTCTATCATTTCCCTAGGCTGACCGAAAGTGACTATCGAAAACTCTATGAACTCAGTGATTTGTTATCTGAAATTGAATCAGTGAAGGAAAATCCAAAATATGCAGCCCTTCTCTCTTACTTTGACACGTCAGCAGGTGTTATTCCTATCATCAGAAAACTTCCTGGATCTATTCAAGGAAAATGGACAACACGTGCGTCCAGGTACAAACAAGAGAAGAATGTTGCATTCCCCCCATTTGCATTCTTTGTGAGCTTTACAGGTGAATGAGCAAGATGCTAAATGACCCGGGACTTGTCTATAAAGCGCACACACCAAGAAAAAACACTAACTACTCAAAAAGTGCAAACCTAGACAGAGTGTCCGTTAGAAAGAACAAAGTCTTCAATCAAAGCGCGGAAAGTGAGCCAGAGAAATTCTGCCCTCTTCACAAGTCTTCGAAGCACCCTTTAAGCAATTGTAAAGGGTTCAAATTGTCAACTTGGGAAGAAAGACGAAAAGTTCTAAAAGACAATAACATATGTTATAAGTGATGTAGAAGTTCTGCACACATCGCACGTGCTTGCCCGTGTACCCTGTGTGGAAATAAAAAGCATGCTTCGCCGATGCATGTCGACGCTGATCGTGACAAGGCCGCGCCTTCTCAAGGCGGGGAGTCAGGCGAGATTGAAGATGTATCAGCTAAGTGCACACAGTTATGTGGAGAAGGTTTCACCGGAAGGTCGTGTTCTAAGACACTTCTAGTAAAGGTTTTCCCTGAAAATCGTCCTGAGCAAGCAGTTCGTGTGTACGCAACCGTCGACGACCAAGTAATCGGACGTTAGTGAAAGGTGATTCACTAGATATATTTAGAGATCGTAGCGAATCGGTGCCATACACCTTGTCATCTTGTTCTGGAAACGTGTCTGCTTTTGGCAGACGTGCCAAGGGTTACAGCATTCAATCTTTGGACAACAAAGTGACTTTGAAATTGCCTACCTTGATTGAGTGTAACGAAATGCCAAACGATCGGTCAGAAATTGCGACACCAGATGTTGCCAGGAATTTCTCCCATTTGAATTGCGTAGCCGACCAAATACCTGAATTAGATAAACAAGCTGACATTCAGATCCTTATTGGCCGCGACCTCATTGAGGCCCATCAGATTGAAGAACAGATTGTCGGCCAACCAGATGCACCTATAGCCCAGAGATCAAAACTAGGTTGGACAATTGTTGGTGAAGTGTGTCTTGGCAAGGTTCACAAACCAGACAGGTTGAACGTGAAAAAGACTCAGGTGTTGAAGGACGGTCGGACTACTGTATTTGATCCTTGTTTGAACACGTTGAAATTATGTGACACCAGTGAAGATGTTAATGATAATGTCTTCAAAAGAACCCCAAGGGACAATAAGGGGTTTCCGGTTGAAGATCGAAAGTTTATAAAGCTAATGGACAGTGAGTTTGAAAAGTCGCACAATGGACACTGTGTTGCTCCATTACCCTTTCGTGACCTGAAACCTAGCTTACCAGATAACAGAGATATGTTGTTGAAACGTGCGCAGTCGCTTCATAGATCGCTACAGACAGACCAGACTAAGAAAAAGCATCTAGTAACGTTTATGGGGAAGATTCTTGACAGTGGTGTCGCTGAGGAAGCTCCATCTCATAACGGTTCTACAGAGTGTTGGTACTTGCCACTTTTCGGGGTGTACCATCCAAGGAAACCTGGACAGATCCGGGGAGTCTTCGACTCATCAGCTCCATATAAGGGTGTGTCTCTCAACGATGTGTTGGTGTCAGGTCCAGACTTAATGAACGGTCTTCTGGGTATACTCATGCGTTTTCGGAAGAACGCATACGCTATATCGGCTGATATTGAACAGATGTTTTATCAGTTTCATGTAAAACCAGAGCACAGAGACTACCTACGTTTCTTCTGGTACCAGCACAATGACCCTGAATGTCCTCTAATTGAATACCGCATGTGCGTACATGTCTTTGGGAACAAGCCGTCACCAGCAGTTGCGACATACGGGCTTAGAAGGACTGTTGAAAAATGCGAAGAGTCCGACGTGAAACGTTTTGTGTATGAAGATTTCTACGTGAATGATGGACTGACATCCTTACCCACTGCAAGGCAGGCCATTGACCTTGTACGCAAAACACAGCAGGTCTTGCAAGATGAAGGAAAGCTTCACCTCCACAAGATAGCCTCTAACAGTGCGGAGGTCATGGAAGCTTTCAACCAAGAAGATCTGGGAAAGGAGTTAAAGTCACTAGATCTTGACACTGATGAGTTACCAGTTACCAGAAGTTTAGGACTTGGATTGAACTTGAATACAGACTCTTTTGTGTTTGAAGTTCCTGACTTAGACAAGCCTTTTACGCGCCGCGGATTGCTGTCGACTGTTAATAGTATATACGATCCCATTGGGTTCCTGGGACCATTCACAATCATGGAAAAAATACTTCTTCGTGAAACTACAGCAAATGTGACAGACTGGGACTCGCCATTAGCACCAGTTCACAAGGAGGCATGGCAACGATGGAGACAGTCCTTGAAATCATTCAGAAACCTTGAAATTCCACGTATGTATACAGAGTTATCTCTTGACCAGGCAGAAGACATCGAGATTCATACCTTCAGTGATGCCTCTGAGAAGGCTATCGCCACCGTAACTTACCTAACTGCTAAAACAAAGGGTGTTAGTTCACGCTTCGCCTTTATGCTTGATAAAGCTAAGCTTGCACCTACCTCGGGGCACACCGTACCTCGACTGGAGCTCTGTGAAGCGGTTCTTGCAGTGGAATTGCTGGAAATCGTCATGGAGAATATGAGTATCAAGCCTACAGTTGTAAAGTTCTACACTGACAGCAAGGTAACGCTAGGCTACATATCCAATGATACACGTCGGTTTTACACCTACGTAGCGAACCGAGTAGAGCGTATTCGCAGTTTCACTACTCCTACCCAGTGGAACTACGTGCCGACTCACCTTAACCCTGCCGACAGTGCCACACGCAGTGCACTGACAGACATCGATTCCCGACTCGATACCTGGCTTCATGCATCACCGGGAGTAGAAGAATGTGTAGAAGAGGAACTAAGCCACAGTTGTATCATTTGTTAAACCCGGAGTCAGACAAAGAGATCAGATTTGAAGTGGATGTTAGGGCCACAAAGATCGCAGAGTATGACATAAAACGTTATGAAAGGTTCTCAAATTGGACAACGCTTCTGATCGCAATTTCATTTCTTAAACATATTTCAAATAGCTTTAAGAACCGGGACTCCTGCCGCGGATGGCATTGGTGTGACTCATACAAGACAGCTGATAGATTTCTAGAATCAGAGATAACATTACTTAAGCATGTTCAACGAGATGGTTTCCCAAGGGAAATGAAATGCATCACTCGTCAAATTCCCCTACCGAAAGACAGCGCAATACTCACTCTGTCACCATATCAAGACGTCCATGGATAACTGATATTAGGCGGACGACTCAACAAAGTCAGCAAACTTTTCAGTTCAACGGAAACTAACCCTATTATCATTCCCAAAGGCCATGTGGCTGACTTGTTGATATGCAATATTCATGAGAAGGTTCGACACCAAAGGAGATCCATAACTGAAGGAGCAGTGCGCAAAAACGGCTACTGGATCATAGGAGCTAAGCGAGCGGTCTCTGCTATAATCCATGATTGTGTGAAATGCAAAAAGCTTCGAGGACCGATGCTTCAGCAACAGATGGCTGATTTGCCACTAGATAGGCTTACTCCAGAGCCGCCTTTCTCGAGAGTAGAAGTGGACACCTTTGGGCCGTGGGACATAGTCACAAGGAAGACACGCGGTGGCGCTGCGAATAGCAAAAGATGGGTGATTCTTTTCTCCTGCCTCGCGACAAGAGCGGTTCATACTGAGGTCGTCGAAGAACTCAGTAGTTCAGCGTTCATAAACGCTCTCAGGCGATTCGTTTCAATCCGTGGACCAGTCAAAGAATATCGTTCCGACAGAGGAACCAACTTCATAGGGGCCACACAAGACTTGAAGGTCGATGTTATCAATGTCGAAGATCCACCTCTGAAGAAACACTTGTACTCCAACGGTGCAGTCTGGATCTTTAACGCTCCGCACTCGTCCCACATGGGAGGTGTTTGGGAACGAATGATTGGGATCACGAGGAGGATTTTGGACACCATGTTTCTTGACGACGTTTTTGGCAGAAGCCTGTGCTATCATCAACTCCCGACCGATCACGCCTGTGTCTAATGATCCGGATGACCCCACCATTCTCACGCCGGCTACACTCTTAACCAGGAAGACAAATAATAAGAAATAATGTGCCCTTTGACAGTATCAGTTTAAAGGACATGTACAGGGCATCTTGGAAGCATGTCCAAGGTCTTTGCGAGGTGTTCTGGAATCGGTGGCGTGAGAGTTACCTTCAAAACTTACAGAAGCGTCGTAAATGGCAGGAACGACAACCCAACCTGAAGGAAGGCGATGTTGTCCTCATGCGAGAATACCAAACACATAGAAATCATGGGCCTCTGGCAGTCGTCGTAGATGCTATCAAGAGCGAAGACGGACTTGTGCGAAAAGTTGTTGTCCGCGCTTCGGTTGACAATAAGAACGCTACCTACACTCGCCCCGTGTGCGAGCTGGTTCTGTTAGTTGAGTAAGTGTGAATTCTGATTTACAAGACTGGTATAGTTGATAACGCAGTGTTTCCTTAATTTTAATCATAGTGATTTGTTTTAACATTGGAAGACTTTCAAATATGTATCTTATTTGATGCTTTAACATACTAGTATTCACATTTGTGCTCGCAATTATCATACATACATGAGTACTAAATTCAGGATGTTAAAAAATAATTTAGTTAATCCATGGTATACGTTAGTTAAACTGTAATAGTGATGTCAGACAGACATCAGACGGGGAGTGTTCTGGTACCGCGATCCGTGTTGTAGAACGGCTTTTGTATTTCAAAAGTTGTCGCCCTTTGTTTTATGTTTGCCATTTGTAGTGCAAAATGTGCATTCAAACTTTTTGACCAGTTATTGGCGATGCATTTCGTTAATCTGTTTCTCTCGCACGATGTAAGTGAACTTTAACTTCTTTTAACGTGTGTGTATTGATTTACATAACTTTTTGTGCTAAATTCTGGAAAATTAATGTGTAAAACGATTCCCGCTCGTTTCGTTAGAAAAAACTACGGAAGCTCATTTCTGTCTTCTGTTATTCGTCAGCAGTTTTGTTAAGCATAACATGTAGGTTCTAACTAATGCTATAAGTTTAATTTGTAATAATTTTATTGTGTTCAATATAACTGTAAGATTGTTTTTTGTGTCTTTTCAGTTTTTTACTCTATGATTGGGAATAAAAGCCATCAAACATCACTTGTTTTGGTTACTCGTCCACATCAAGAGTTAATTTGACTGCATCGCGTCAGTACAGTCATGGTGACCATGACAGCTCTTGTTGTTATTATTCCATTAAGGAGTAACTTATTCATTTAAAAATTAAAGCAGTTTTGACCATATTTGCAGTTATCTTTTAGAAAAAAAATACTATGAAGCTGGCATTTCAGATGCATGTAGCTAAAAACTGTGAAAGCAGGAATTCTAGACTTCTCTTTCAGAAAATTGCGAATCCCATTTATTATCTATAAATTAATCAATTATCTTAAAACATTCAAAAGATTGACTCTTTTATTTATACATCTAATTATGTTTTTATTGAACAATTATTCAATCTTATCACAAACAAAAAATAATGAAATAAATAACTAATAATGAACCAATTATATACTAATACAAAACTGTTTAGTACATTAATGTAGTTAGTGTTACTATAGAATTCGGCAGTGCATTATTTGAGTCCTAACAATGTACTTTATTGCAGTTTCTTCGTAGTGTGCTGTTAGTTAAGCAGTAAGCAGAGAGTTCAGAATTTGTAAAGCATGACCATTAATTTCCTTCTTTAGAAAGCATTATTACATTATTTGACTTAAATAATCTTAACAGTGCCTTATCAGTACACCATTATTTAGTAATATTTACAACAGTATATCAATGTTACAGTTTGTCCGATTTATTCTTGTAAAGTCTTATTATTACTAGTACTGTATTTCGTTCAAAATTTGAAAATATATTGTATAAAATGATAAACGAAGTCTTGATATGGAGAAAATATGTGTACGCTGCAAACGTGATCTTAGGACTTCATAGGCGGAACTTGTTGCGGTGGCGGATGATTATGTCATGTCTTGCATGAAGCCGTATAAAATGTAACCAATGATACTGACTCTGGACCATTACTTGTACTGTCAATTAAACGGGAGTTGGTTCCATAGATCAAAGGCAAAGCAGTATAGTGTGCGTGACAAACTGTAAACATGTTAGCTTTAATAATTTAAATTATAAGTATTAATCGCAGCGCTCCGCTTCGCGTCGCTTCCGATAAATTCCATAAAATCTTAAATATAAACGATAACAAGAAGTAGTTTGAAGTACGCACGCGCTATTTCCCAATTTCCCGGTTTGAAATTCAAATGATAATAAACACAGGCAACACGGGAGAAAGATTTCGCATTACCTTAAAAAATGTAAGGAAAAATCAGAGTAGATTTGTTCGTTTTACATAGGCGTAAATTAAAAACTAAAACTGGGGCTGATATCATACAAACAATATTAATAATGTTTTTGTAAGTATGGTTTGACAGACTGTATCAAATCATAGTATTTACTATAGTTCATTTAAATGTCAAATCAGAAAAAATACCATCATAAGGACTCCATTAGAAATAAATTGAAACCGAATGTTTTTTTCCTGTGCAATATATATGTCTCAAAATTCATGTCTGTCTTTTAATTAAAGATCAGCAAGAAATAATATTTTCAAATGAATTATGTTTTTTTAATGAATAAGAAAACCATTTTAGTTTTGAGACTAAATTAGAATAGCTTATATTCCACAGTTTTATCCCTCCCTCACAAAATTCTTTTATTTTTATGTTTCTTATAACTTTACCAGTTCAATCCAAAATAAATTTGTAGAATTCTTGTTCTGAGTAATTGAATATATTTTTCTGATGATTTTGAAGGGACATGAACAGATGAGTAAAGATCGGTAAGACAAGGGTTTTAAATACAATTATTTTCCATTCATTATCTAAGACCTACCGGTCCGATATAACCAAGAAACATAACATGGTATTATGTTTTCGGGCAGCGGACGGACGGTGAACATCTCAACGAAATGGGCAGTCAAATGACCTTACTTTTTACTTTTCATTCGACCTACAGTCAAATGAAAAGTAAAAACTACTACAGTTGAAAATATATGTTTTGCTGTCGGTTACTATTCGTGCTATTACTAAAAGCAGCTCGTTCACAAATGGTCATAAATTAAGAATCAATTTGTGTACATTACGTCTATCAAGACGCATGGTCACCCATGAACTGGTGCTACCAAGATTGCCAAGAACTGGTGAAGACGCTACGATGCGGAACGCATCACGTGGTGCCGCAAGCACCTGCTTTGGGGATACCGTATTCTATAATTAACCAATTTCCCTGAAGTGGGTGTTTATTAAAAATCGCTTTGTTTGTCTGGACGAGGGAAAAAAGTCTGTTTGTCTGGACGAGGGAAAAAAGAAAAGAAGCTTGTTTTTCATATTTCTACGAGCTATACGAGTATAACCTTAAGATTAAGTTGTTTTCGAAAATGTCGGTTTCGATTCATACAATGTACGTTCATAAATGGTCAGTCCCACTTGACTTTCTGCCACGGAAAAATACTCCAAAGAAAACTCGGGAGAAATGTGGAACATTTCCAGACGTTTTACCAGGAAAACAGGCCTCATATCCCCAGATCCACGGGGAAGCTCTGGGGATTCCGCGAAATATTTCTTCCCCGAAACATTGCTCGTATCTCGCCCAAATATCAAGGGACCTTCGGGTTATTTGAATCTTCGACGAATGTTTGGCTACCTTTCGATTACCTTTCGGTAGCACATTCTCTATCTCGGGGGATTGCATCGGCCATAATTACGAGGAGGCACTGAGGTCATGGAACATTGCATCCTCATGAACCCAACAAAGTCTTCCCTAGATTCTCTAATTACATTATTAACCTCTCACAATCCCCATAATCTTCCCCCGATGCACATAGTATAGTTTGCAATTGCCTTACAAGCATTCTTATCGCCGATGATTTTCCATAGATAAGATAAGAGATGATAAGATATTATTGATATAGATAAGCATCAAACATTTAAAAGGTTAGTATTTATATAATAGTTTGTTTGTTTGTTGGATTTAACGTCCCAGTACCAGTACCACTTTTACGACTTTGGTACTTCGCGGCCGAGGATCGAACCCACGACCTCCCGATTCCGGGAAAAACGGTTTAACCACTCTGCCACCGGAACCGGTATTTGTATATAATAGCATGGGCATGTAAAGTTATTTTTTTCATATTGAGGACCAGGAAATAAATAGATAATGCATGTCAGTTCACATCTTACATCATAACAGACACAGTAAACACACATCATTGATGTGGTAGTGTATAGGAGATGCTTCTATTTGCTTGTTTATGTTTCGTTGGATTACATCTCATTTCAGGTAAAATTTTCTAAAAGCCAGATCGATATGTGTTATGTCTTTTTCTATCCTTATGTCTCTTAAAATTGACAGGAAATATTATCGAGTATTCGAATGATCCTTTGTTTGAGACAATTACTTAGTATTTAGAATTTAAATTTCATAAGTGTCAATGAGAATTAAATAAGTGTGTATGTACTTTCATCATACAAAACTGAAAAACAAATTTGATTTGTATACATATCACTCCATGGGGCAACTTAATTTGATCTCTCTCTAAGGGTAAGCCGGTCGGTTTTTCAGTCACATACTTCTACACAAACAAAACAAGTCATTCGGTTCGGCAATATGCAATCGGTGAACTTACTATATAATATGCACAAGTAAATATGACAAAATTTAAATTTAGATGGCGAAAATTTTCCTGAATTTCTTAAAGATCTTGAAGTTTTAAGATTTTTCTTAAAGGCTTTCAAAGATAAAAAAAAATGTAACCCCGCTGGTATTTAACAGTGGGGTTCCTCAATAAACCACCAAATTGTATTAGCCTATTCCCAATATATCGATAGAAAATTAAATCATCCATAAAGAAGATCATAACAACCTTCACCATTTCACATTACCATTATACAGTTTATCTTATCTATTTAGCATAATTAATTAAAGGATATTGGTAATAGAAAATTCTTTTTTAACATTTGACATGTAAAGGCAGTACTAATAATTTGTTACACTGTTTTCCTAAACCTTTCAACTTTTTTGACATGCTTTATAATAGAACATAACCATAGTAAGTTCAATATTGTGTTGAATTCTTATTATTACTTATTATTAATTTGAACAATTTGACATTAATAAAGGTTACTTAATGTCTCATCTTATAATGTGAAGATATGTAAAAAAATAAATGTATCATTTGTCTCAAATAAGCTGAACTTAATTGAGCTTGATTAACCTGCGTACAATACACGAGTGCGCACATCAAGGACTGTCTTTTGGACGTTGGTCTCTTAATTGAGCTTGATTAACCTGCGTACTTTACACGAGTGCGCACAACAAGGACTGTCTTTGGGACATTTGTCTCTTTATTGAGCTTGATTAACCTGCGTACTTTACACGAGTGCGCTCATCAAGGACTGTCTTTTGGACATTGGTCTCTTTAATGAGCTTGATTTACCTGCGTACGTTACAAGAGTGCGCACATCAAGGACTGTCTTTTGGACATTTGTCTCTTTATTGAGCTTGATTAACCTGCGTACTTTACACGAGTGCGCACATCAAGGACTGTCTTTTGGACATTGGTCTCTTTAATGAGCTTGATTAACCTGCGTACTTTACACGAGTGCGCACATAAAGGACTGTCTTTTGGACATAGGTCTCTTAATTGAGCTTCATTAACCTGCGTACATTACACGAGTGCGCACATCAAGGACTGTCTTTTGGACATAGGTCTCTTAATTGAGCTTGATTAACCTGCGTACTTTACACGAGTGCGCACATCAACCTGTCTTTTCGACGTTGGTCTCAAGCACCTGTGCCCCGTATCTCTTCCGATCCTGTGCCTTACGTTTGAAACGATTATCTCTGTAGTACACTTTTAAAGTTACCCGCTCGATAATAGCCATATTCCATATCTTGTCACTGGATAATAATATTTATATGAAACATTCTCACTTTGAAAACATCCAAATATTTATAATGTTTTACCGAGAGTTTTTACAATTTTTATTGTATATGCTTGAAATTACCAGTATTTAAATTAACATTTATGTCTATGGATAATAAACAAAATCTGTGAATATGAAAAACTGAATTTGATTTTCGAAAAAAAACACGGTAGAAAGATGCATTAGATGATTCTGTTTCAAATTTCATGAAAAAAATATGACCTTTACCGTTTAAAATGGAGGAAGGGGGAAAACTCATGACAACAAAATTATCAAGCGGAAGTAATAAATAGCATGTAAATTTGCCCCAAGAAATTCCATTGTTTGACGATTTGAAAGCTTATCTGCATGGCTTTGGAATTGATTGCTATTATCGGGCGTATACCTTATTCATATGACATTTAATAAAAAAAATATGTTTCTCCATTTTTCTATTTTATCATTTTTTTATTTAAATAATGTCATATGTAAACCAATATGCAATTTTGAAATATATGTAACTATATTTCAATGCTTTGCAATTCTTGTTTATATTCGAGCTCTGAAATGTTGCAGAAAATTAACATACAAGTTGATAATTTATATACATGTAACATCTTAATGCAGTCATTTCATTCTTCGGGAGATGATTAAACGTATTAATATGGGTTTTAATGTTTGCAGTAGAGTAGCACGTGACCCATTGTTTCCTGGATTGTCACAAACGTTGAGCGCTCAATAGTGAAACAAATATTTAAATCAAGTCATTTCGCCAAATATTGTTTTGAACAAAAATGACTTAATTCACTAAGTAGTGAAAACGGTCTATTATATTCGGGAAAACAAACCTTAAATCATCAAAAACGGAAATATTCAGTAAATATGATTTTCAAGTTGAGTAAAATATTTGATGGAAATAACCTTTTGAAATCCGTTAAAATATAATTTACACGCATTTTGTACGAACATTGCCTGATGTCATCATTTGATACGATAAATAATTAATCTTTTTATTGTAAAAGTACCTTGTCTGTCGAAGCATGCGGCCATTATGAATTTTATCAAAATATCAAAAGAGACGCGTAACTGCTCAGTGATTCTTACCTTTACTGGTTTATAAAAAAAGATGATATAAAATATGATTTAATACTTTAATTTTCGCTCATCTGTTTTGTTTAAACATTATTATTGTATGTTATTATATGTTTCTCTGAACATTTCAAAAGATATAACTTAGGTAAGACTATTGGCACATGGTTATCGATGACAAAACAGTCTAAACAGCAGAGGATATTTTGACTTTTCATCAAATGATCAAAGTAGGCGGACACTCAAGTATTTTGCCGATTGTGCTGTTGATATTTAACCATATTATTCTCCATGAATTACATGTTTTAATTTAAATAATTACGTTAGCGTGATTTTCATAATTTAATTCCTTTATATATTTCAGAACTACGCCCCGTTCATAAATGACTCAAAATATTTAAAAGTTTGACAAAATCATCCCACATTTGTGTGTATTAACTCATCGCATACATCAACAAATAAAGACATGTTTATTTTGTAATAAAATCTATTTTAGATGTGTATTGATGAAAGATGGTTAGATAGCATTTAATGGCGGTTTACTTGAGTCGTTTTTTGTTGGTGGTGGTGTTTTGTTGATGATTTTTTGTTGTTGTTTTTTAATGACATTATGTACAACGTGTCTCAAAGATATCATTATGTCATAGAAATATAATCAAATCAATTCACATCTCATACTTCTGAATTTTTCCTAACGAAAAAAAACTCTTTGAACTTTCAAAATAAACAGTAAACTTCTGGAATAAAAAATTCACTATCTGTACCTGACAAAAATAGTGGACTAGACTAAACGAAAAAAAAAAATATAGTATACTCTCTTTATTTCATTGATAGTATGACACTGATCGAAAAGAGACTTTAGATGTCTTTCGAAGGTTGAAAAGTGCATATGCACTTTGAATATTACACACTTGCTGCGAGGTGGTCTGGGGGAATCAGAGGACCCCCGAACAACTATCGGGTTTCAGGGAGTAGTCTAAAACCTGATGACGAAACATTCTCTAGTTATTCCTGACTGGAAATTTGTGATTTCGTCTTGAATATATACTGACTGTCCGCGTCGCGACAATGAACTAGGCTGATTGAAATAAGTAACTTGGTTAATGGTTCTGAGAAGCGTTCTCCAACAATGGCCAGTTCGTAAGTTGTTTGTGCAGACTTCAGCATAATCTGAACTAGCAGAATTTACATCTACGTACATGTGCAAATACCCTGGTCAGCTGGTTATGTAACTTAATTATCCTACCAAGAGCTTACTAAAGCAGACTTGTTTCTCTCACACCAAGGTACATATATATCTAATTATTGGTTACCGCTTGCCTTTGTGCTTTTCAGCATATACCTAAAAAATATTGTTATTTTCTTTCTTATCTTCTGACCGCGTTTCTGCGTGGTCATCGTTTATCTATTTCTCGGATAAAGATTACACGCACACATGCTGTTTGTGTTTCAATTAGTTTCTGTATCCGACTAGGTAGAATATATATTTACGTATAACTTTTTTATGTTCTATGCGTTGTACAGGGGCATGTTGTTATGTTTATATATAAATAAAGTATTTTATGACCTATCACACTGTTTACTGACTAGTATATATCCATATTAACAGTTGCCTGTAAAGCCTGTAACATTCTGAAAGACTGGTGTAGTGGTATTTTGTTTTAGATAGAGTAAATGTTTGTCTATCAATCTGTTAGATTGAGTGCAAGACTCATATGAGTCTTTTTTGTAAAAACATTATAATGTTGTTCAATGAATAATACATATATAAACAAGTGTAATTAGAAGGCAAGATGTACACAAAACATATTGTAATATTTTTTTGCGTGGGTAACAGCTCAGCCAACAGTATTTCAGTCATAATGTCTACGTGAGACTGACATAATGCCGTCTTATTGTGATAGCATGCCAAAAACTAGTACCATGATCGATACCACGCCCAGCATCGGAAATCCACGAGCGATTTATCCGTTAGGACCGTTACCATGCACAGCTGCCATGAAATGAAAAGAAATAGGCAGCCGTGTGTATCTGACGATAGGCCAACCCTTGAACTACACAAACTGCGCACCAGTCATGTGCGATACATCAGTTCCAGGGGGCCATGTGGCCGAGCAGGTGAAGTTGGAGACATAATACCACTCAGGCTGTCAAAGCCGTTGGTTCAGATCCAGGCAGAGTCAAGTGAATATTTCATGCAAGGAAAACTTCCAGCTGATTTATGGTTGGTCTGTGGTTCTATTCGGGTGCTATTGTGTGTTAAGGGTCTTTCTGCTCGAGCCGAATGTCGCTATATGATTGAAATACGGGTGCAGCGAGGTAAAATCTACAAAAAATAAAAACATAGAAATAGAGAGTATTTCTATAATTAATTCATTGATAGTTATGATTATAATACCATGAATAAAGCCAAAAACAGTTGAAGACTAAATATTTGATTTGGTCTGTCAACACTTAATACTATAAGGCAGCATACTCTAAATATAACTGAAATGAACACCTGTTTTTTAACCATGAAATTATGGACAGGAACCTGATAGTCTCATTATTTTTTCATACAGCTAGGACATGAAAAGTTGATGTTTCTCTTTCATTTTTTTTTATATATTCATATCAGTTTGTTTATACATAGATTGAGTAAATACTTATGCTGCATAAATTTGATTTCGACCTACTTCTTGAATCAATGAAATATTGTTTAGCAAATGAAGCTAGAGTAAATACAATGCTGAATATATTATTTTTATGACATTAAGAATATTCAAACTTAAAACGGGAGTTTCTGGTTGTATATATCTTTCTATTTGATAAGACGGGTTTCTGCTTCGGATTAGATATGAATGGTAGCGCAGTATTAAAACAAGAGGGCCAAGATGGCCCTGTGTCGCTCACCTGATTAAGATGGTTGTGTAAGGCAAAATGACAAAAAAATCTGGCATCTAAAGGTTTTTTTTTAAAATTTGACTAAGTGGCCTACAATTTGATCCTACCTGAATTTGCACTCAACTGGGAATACATGCAGTCATCATTCATATCAAGTTTAATAAAGACTGGGAAAAAAATGTAGGCCTCTAGTGTGTTCACAAGATTTTTCTAAAATTTGCCCTGGTGACCTACTTTTTGACCCTATGTTGCTCAGTTTTGAATTCATCCGAGATTTGATGTAAACAAACATTCTGACCAAGTTACATTAAGGTTAGTCTAAAACTGTAATCTCTAAAGTGTTCACAAGGTTTTTCTAAGATTTGACCTGGTGACCTAGTTATTAACCGTTAGTGACACAATTTTAAACTCAACTAAGATATCATGTAGACGAACATCCTGACCAAATTTCATGAAGACTGGACCAAAACTGTTGCCTCCAGAGTGTTAACAAGGTTTTTCTAAGATTTGACCTAGTGACCCAGTTTTTGACCCAACATAACCCAATTTCAAAGTCATCTGACATAGCATAAAGACAAACATTCTACCAAAGTTTCATGAAGATTGAGCTAAAAATGTGGCCTCAAGCATATTCACAAGATTTCTCTAAGATTTGACCTGGTGACCTAGTTTTTGACCCCACATGACTTATTATCAAACTCATCCAATATATCATTTAGACAAACATCCTGAACAAATCTATTGAAGATTTGGCTAAAACAGTGGCCTTTAGAGTGTTCACTAGGTTTCTCTTAGATTTGGCCTGGTGACCTAGTTTTTAACCCTACATGACCAAGTTTCATGAAGATAGGGCCAAAACTGTGACCTCTAGAGTGTTCTCAAGGTTTTTCTTAGATTTGGCCTGGTAACCTAGATTTTGACCCCATATAACCCATTTTCGAATCCATCCGAGATATCATGTAGACAAACATCCTGACCAAGTTTCATGAAGATTAAGCCAAAACTGTGGCCTATAGAGTGTTCACAATGTTTTTCTAAGATTTGACCTGGTGACCTAGATTTTGACCCAACATGACCCATTTTCAAACCCCTTTGAGATATTATGTAGACAAACATCTTGACCAAGTTTCATGAAGATTAAGCCGAAACTGTGGCCTCTAGTTGTGTTCACAAGGTTTTTCTAAGATTTGACCTGGTGACCTAGTTTTTGACCCCACATGACCCAATTTCGGACTCATCCGAGATATAATGTAGACAAACATCCTGACCAAGTTTCATGAAGATTGGGCCAAAACTGTGGCCTCTAGAGTGTTCACAAGCAATTTTTGACGACGGACGACTGACGACGCACGACGGAAAAAAGGCGATCACAAAAGCTCACCCGAGCACAAGTGCTCAGGTGAGCTAAAAATATACATTTCCTTTTCAATTTAGGAACGCTGCTTTGGCAATATGATTTAAAAGAACTGAATAAGAAGCAGGTGTATATCTATTTTTAGAACCACTATATACGCGATTTATGATCTTAAGGTTTCGCTTGGTTATATACGAATATTATTTCCTTTAAAAACAAGAGCTGTCCGTAAGACAGCATGCTCGACTATTCGAATGCTTGCCAATAGAATAACTATTGCAATAAAGGGCAAAAAGAGAATCTCTGTATAAATAAAATATAAACAAGAGCAATAAACATGTGCTCCAAGTTTTAAAGCAATATCTCAAAGAGTTTAGAGAAATAGTGAGTTAGTACAAACAGATAAATCAAGTCAGAAAAGGGGAATCATTATGTCAAAATCCAAAACAGTTATGCACTCTTGCCATGTACAAGTAGGGGAGATGGTCATAAACAGGTATTCAAAGTTTCAAAGAAATACCTCAAATGGTTAGGTGAAAAAATGAGGTGGTGTGAAAACCTTAACCGATATTCTAAATAAAAAAAGGGCATAACTATTTTTAAAATTCATGACAGAGCCTGACCTCCAACACAGGTATGCAATTTTATGAGTGAATTATGAGGTACATCCATGGAAAGAAATTGTAGATATATTCTACATGAATTATCACACACACAAACACGCACACACACACTATTGCATATGCCATCCTGGTCGGTCATACGAATGTCTTTGGTTAAAGAAAAAAGGTCAGTTACTATATCCAATTGCGAACATGGATTCTTTCAACTAAGGCTATTAAGATTTTTGTTGTGTATAATCTATAACTGTCTGTCTTACTTGTAATTAAAACACTAGCAGAAATAACTCAGATCGGGTTTGTAACTGCTAATTCTTGCGAAAACCAGTGCATTTGCAGTATACAAATCTAGTTAGGTCTTTACCCCTCGCAGTGCGAAAACAGTTGAAATAGTTCTTCTTCTGCTTTATCATATATTTTTAGGTTTTCGCACCTTGCAATTCTTCTTCTGTTTTATTTTTTTATTATTTTTCTAACCTTTTTTTGTGTACGGCAACTCACGAATGTACGATGACGAAAACGCGAGAATACAATGACGAAAACACGATAGTACGATGACGAGAACGCTAAAAAACACGATGATGAAAGTGCGATATAATTTTGCGTTTTCGTCATCGTGTGTTTGCGTTTTAGCGTTGACCTCATCGTACTTTCGCGTTTTCATCATCGTGGTTTCGCGTTTTCGTCATCGTACCCTAGCGATTTCGTGTTTTCGCGTCTCAGATTTTTACATTTTCAGGCGAATATGCAGAGGAGCCTAATGGAATTCCGTAGTTTTTCCCACGTATTTTAAGATCATCCTACTGTTTAGAAAACGTTTTGCATGAAATTTATTTATGGCTAATAACTCAGTTATTTGAGGATTGGATTCAAATGCATTTTTTCCATTCTGTTCCTTGCTTATAGCCAAATAGAACATGATAGGTTTCAAGGATACGCGTAGCTGAAAGTTTTTAAGCTACGGAAGGTTGAAAGTTAGAACCTTGCAAAAAAGAACTGTGCAAATAAGGGTAAGTCTATGAAAAACCTTCCCATTTTTGTTTGTGTTGCGATAGAAGAATTCTGCTTGCTGCATATGCCTTGCAAGACATATACACACAAAATATATTGGGTGGCGAATTTAGGGTATGTGTGGTGGTTTGTCCACAGTATGCGCTCAAACTTCACTAATATTTTGCATACAAAAAATAAAAAACGTGACTTTTTAAGTTCTTTGTCACTCTTGACATTATTATTTGTTCATTCACAGATAATGAAGTGTTATGATTCAAAGAGCATAACAATTTAAAAAGTAATAAAAAAAATGCAAAGGTCAAGGTCATATTACGATTATTGGATTTTTAATTGGCCCAAAATAGCTCCAAAACTAACAAGAGGGCAATGATGGCCCTTTTTCGCTCACCTGTTTACTGACCATGCTTAAACCATAATCAAACTTGACAAAGATATCATCAAGACAGATCCAGATAAAAAGATTTGGCTAATAATGTGGCCAGGATTATGCTATTAGATTCCACCTAGTGACCTATGTTTTGACCATGCTCGACCCATGATTTAACTTGATTGAGATATCATCAACACAAACCCTTCCAACAATTTTGACAAATTGTTGGCTAAAAAGGTACTCCTTGTGGTGTAAACAAGTATTACTAAAGTTTGTCTTACTTTTTGACCCTTTCCCACCCATAATAGTCATTAACATTGTCATGAAGTTTGAAGATGATAGCTAAAGAAATAAAGATGCTAGAGTGTAAACAAAATGAAATCTGACATTTTTATATTAAAAGGGGCATAACTGCTGACTTAATTGGCAGATATTAGCCATTATCGAAATTGCTGGAGTGATTATAGTCAGAAACATTGCAAAAAAGTTTAAGGATGATTATTCAAGTAATGAAGATGCTAGTGTATAAACAAAGTGAAGTCTGGCATCTTTATATATTGAAAAGGGCATAATTCTCGACCTAATTGGCAAATATCAGCCATAATCAAACCAAGGCGCAATATTATGGTCATAAACTTAGTCTTAAAGTTTTAAGATGATTGTTTAAAAAATGAGGAGGAAAGGGTGTAAAGTATATGAAAGCTGTCATTTAAAGGTGCCTTTAATTTAAACAATAAAAGGGGCATGACTCCTGGTCCAATTGGAGGATCTCAGCCATAGTCAAACTCAATCGAAATATTATGGTCATAAACATTGACATAAAGTTTGAAGATGACTGCTCTAAAAGTAAAGATGCCACAGCGTAAACAATGTGAAACCTAGCATTTTTCCTATAAACTCGATCCATTTTAATTAGGGAATTATTCCCAAAATCCCTCATTTTGGGCAGGAAAATTGCCATTGTACGGCTATTTTTTAAGTATAAAAGCCGACATTTACATTCTTCGGGGATACAAAAAGGAAGACAAACAACTCGAACTGAATCAGTTATACACATGTATTCACTACATTCTGTAGATAACTACAAGGATAAAACAACAAATATTCAAAGGGAAGGTAAAAATTTTTACCCTGCCCTGAACCATGATTCAAGATGCAGGTAAAAATTTTTACCCTGTCCAAACCAATGATTCAATATGAAGGTAAATATTTTTACC
>CM037790.1:56500532-56550532 GCA_021229015.1 Solen grandis
GAAATAGCACCACTGTAACCCTAACCATATCCATATATATAATAATTCTGCTCATCGGTACTTGTCACCTCTATTTAGCTACCACCTTCACAAAGTAGTGTGCCCTCAAGACAATCCATCCATCACTAAATTATAATCATGGTCCTTCAAATGCTCAAAAAGACTTCAGTCAAGATTCAAGCATCCGTTGTGTTTGAGTTATAGGTGCTTTTGCTCTAAGTCTATAAAGGTTTGCATTTACTCTAAAATTCTCACAATCACTTGATGGACCATGATCACAATTTAATAATTGATGGATTACCTTAACTGGCAACTTTGGATGAGTTGTAGTGACTTATTCTTGATATGTATAGTTTCTTCATATTTCATTTTGTTGTTTATATATCAAAGGCAAAGACATGGGTCAGGTAATACAAGGATTCATTGTCCTGTCTACATTAAATGTAAATTATTGATTCGTCAATAATCCCATCCATGAAATCCTCAAAAATTAATCCCCCACAAATGATTTTCTAGTAGATGTCTGACAATGGTGCTTGTGGCTAATTTTTATTTTCTTTCCTCGTTTTTAGTCCATTTAACCTTAGCATTGACATTGCCTGTGCTTGTGTTGATCTGTTTAGAGTTTGTTTAAATATTATTATGTAGATTAAAAGAAATTTATGTAGTAATTTAATGGGATTAAATTAATTGTGCAATATGAACTTATTCATTTTATTTCAGGGATCTGAAATGCATTACAGCTATATTAATGTTTTGCTTTTGATAGACATTGCACAATGTAATGTTGCATGTCTTAAATCTGCCATTTATTTGATGGTCTTTCAATCATGATTGGACATTGTTCCTTTGAATGATAAGACACTGCCATGTCATGGTATGATACCTTATGATACAACAACTAATATTATACCTGTCTAAAGAGTCCTGGGACCACCCCAGTATGCAGTGCACCAATCTATACATAACCTATGTTAACAACACCAATCTATATACTGTATAACCGATGTAAACAACACCAATCTATATACTGTATAACAGTGTTAACAACACCAATCTATATACTGTATAACCGATGTAAACAACACCAATCTATATACATGTACTTAACGTGTAAACAACACCAATCTATATACTGTATAACCGGTGTAAACAACACCAATCTATATACTGTATAACCGGTGTAAACAACACCAATCTATATACTGTATAACCGGTGTAAACAACACCAATCTATATACTGTATAACCAGTGTAACAACACCAATCTATATACTGTATAACCAGTGTTAACAACACCAATCTATATACTGTATAACCGATGTAAACAACACTAATCTATACTGTTATCATTCCGACTGTTGTGTCTATCCACATGATCAACACGACACCTGATATTACTGATCTATAAAACAGTTTGAAATTGTTTATGTAGATTGGGAAACCAGTCTTTACAATGTACTTCTAACCTTGCCTACTAGCTACATTCAAAGTGTTTATATTTTTACTGTTTTACATATAAAGGATGTTTATTTTTGTGAATATAGATCAACTGCCTATTGTTACATAAAATTAAAGTCAATTATGTGTTATTTATGAAAATGCAATTAGTAACATAGTTTTTTTCTTTGTGTAAAAAATTTCTACAGGCTGATTTTTTCTCTGTTTTTGAAACAGGCATAAGCAACAGTCTAAAAGTTTTGTATCATTTTGTAAATGAGAATTGTTGTTTTTTTAGCTCACCTGAGCACAATGTGCTCAAGGTGGGTTATTGTGATGGATGAATGTCTGGTGTCTGTTGTCAGCATTTAACTTAAAACAACATCTCCTCCTAAACTACTGGGCCAATTTTCATAAACTAAACAGGAATGTTCCTGGATAGGTCTCTTTCAAAGTTGTTCAAAGAATTGAATTCCATGCCAAAATCTAGTTGCAAAAGGGGAAAAAAATCACTCTCTACCAAGATTACTCAAATTATTTTGATTCCTGGACAAACATGAAAAATCTTCTTGTCCAAAAGTACAAACTGGCTCTCAAAGTTATTTGGCATAGATGTTCCTTGGGTCACACTCTTTCTGGTGAGCCATCCCAGGGCCATCACGGCCCTCTTGTTTTTTTCTCATTAAAATATCAACTTAGCTTCATTTGGGTGGGTATCAGACAGTACATCTCACTGACTGAACTATTTCACGCAGAAGCTTAAGATCAAATCATGAATAATGGCATATCCTAAATATACTATTTTTTGGAGTAATTATGTGTTATGGGAAGCCTTCTCATTGCATACCATTATCAAAACTCTTGACTTTGATCATCACCTTTCATTTCTTACATAGCATGTTTTGGCTAATTCTGCCATATACCATGATTTTGATACTTCATTTTTTGCATGTGCATGCATATTCCTAATAAATATTTCAAAACACTTATTTGACACTTTGACCTTCACACATGTATTTGACACTTTTTCATTGACCTCACTTATTTAAAAAATTAAACACTTGTATGTTAAATACATGTTCTTTTTTAAGTGTTATATCTCTGAAACCAGTGTGTTATTGCTATGAAATTCTCTGCTTACAGCAGGTGACACAAAAAATGTCCATCAACACATTTGGGTATACATCTATGAAGCTACTCAATGACCCCGTTTGTTTAGTTTTTATAGTAAAAAAGAAAAGTTCTAAAATTTTAATAAGCAGACACATGTTCTTAAGCAATGAGATTAAAATTTGCTCCTTCAAGTTCCTTTATTTTTGTATATTTATATTAATATTTGTATTTGTATGTAAAAAAAACAAGCATTCCTGGTGTGATACTGCAGTGTGGAAGCACTATATCTGTGTCAAGTAGACATAGTCCCCAGTTGACTGAAATACTGTCGGCGGGACATTAAACCCAACAAACAGTCATTCCTGTCTGTCTGTCTGTCTGTCTGTCTATTTATAGTCAATCATCTTATAGCATTATTCTTTCTTTTAACCAATGGACATTATGAGAAGCTATGATTATTGCAGTGCAACTAATTTATGAATTTATTTCATCTATAGGAAATAAAACCACCAGGAAAAATACACCACACATGTGTCCAGTTGTAAACCTTATGTGACTGATTTTTAGCTCACCTGAGCACACTGTGCTCAAGTGAGCTATTAGGATCGCCCTGCGTCCGTCGTCCGTCGTCGTGCGTCGTCCGTCGTGCGTCGTCAACAATTTTCTTTAAACGACATCTCCTCTGAAACCACTGGACAGAATTTGATTAAACTTGGCAGGGATGATCCTTGGGTCAACCTTCACAAAAGTTGCTAAAATAAACTTGATCCATGTAGAACTCTGGTTGCCATGGCAACAAAAAGAAAAAAAAATGAAAACTTAAAAAATCATCTTCTTCAAAACTACTGGCCAGATTTTAAAATAAATTGGTACAGATGTTCCTTGGGTCAACCTCTACCAAAGTTGCTAAAATTATTCCGATCCGTAAAAAAACATGGCTGCCAGGGGCGGGGCTTATTTGCCTTATATGTATATAGAGAAACCTTTAAACAACATCTCCTCTGAAACCACTGGACAGAATTTGATTAAACTTGGCAGGGATGATCCTTGGGTCAACCTTCACAAAAGTTGCAAAAATAAACTTGATCCATGTAGAACTCTGGTTGCCATGGCAACAAAAAGAAAAAAAATATGAAAACTTTAAAAATCATCTTCTTCAAAACTACTGGCCAGATTTTAAAATAAATTGGTACAGATGTTCCTTGGGTCAACCTCTACCAAAAGTGCTAAATTTATTCCGATCTGTAAAAAAACATGGCCGCCAGGGGCGGGGCTTATTTGCCTTATATGTATATAGAGAAACCTTTAAACAACATCTCCTCTGACACCACTGGACAGAATTTGATTAAACTTAGCAGGGATGATCCTTGGGTCAACCTTCACAAAAGTTGCTAAAATAAACTTGATCCATGTAGAACTCTGGTTGCCATGGCAACAAAATGAAAAAAAAAAATGAAAATTTTAAAAATCATCTTCTTCAAAACTACTGGCCAGATTTTAAAATAAATTGGTACAGATGTTCCTTGGGTCAACCTCTACCAAAGTTGCTAAAAAATTTCTGATCCGTAAAAAACATGGCCGCCAGGGGCGGGGCTTATTTGCCTTATATGTATTTAGGGAAAACTTTAATCAACATTTCCTCTGAAACCACTGGACAGAATTTGATTAAACTTGGCAGGGATGATCCTTGGGTCAACCTTCACAAAAGTTGCTAAAATAAACTTGATCCATATAGAACTCTGGTTGCCATGGCAACAAAAAGAAAAAAAAATGAAAACTTTAAAAATCATCTTCTTCAAAACTAGTGGCCAGATTTTAAAATAAATTGGTACAGATGTTCCTTGGGTCAACCATTTTATCTCAGGTGAGCGATTTAGGGCCATCATGGGCCTCTTGTTGTTTTTTTTAACTGGATTTCAAAACATTACTAAGAATGTACGAATTGGTTCCAACTATACCATCATTGCACTTAGTGTTGAATGAAAAGTTTGCTTTATAACGCCTTTTGTGGGAATTTTAATTTATGGAAATATTCCACCAGAATAAGTTGATTTTATTGTTCTGAGAGGGCTACAATAAAATCCCTTTTTGTCAGCCGAGTTTACAGATTTTTTGTGCTATTCATTGTTTTATATTGTACCTTATTTTCTTGTGAATAGTGTTTTCATTTTTTACATGTACATCATTCTGCATACAATTAAATATGAACTGCTAGTATATATCGTTAGTTTCTTTCCCTTTTTCCTAAAGTTATAAAAGCAGGACTTGGGCATAGCCAAAACTGAACACCCTGATTGTTTTTATCTTGCTTAAACCAGTAAATGAGCTAATAGAACTATTAAACCTAAGTTGAGCGCAGATGACCCACACAGACCCTCAATATGCAATATGACGTTTTCCTGATAGCCCCACGATCCCACGATCAGATCATAAATGTTTGAAAGAGGGGTAATCAGTATGCATCTTTTCAGACCTTTACATATTTTTAATACTATTTATTAGTTGCCCTCCGTCTGTCTTTCCATCCGTCCGGATGTCTGGAAATCTGGATCCCGCAATGACTTAAAAACCATTTAAGATAATTATGAAATTTGGTATATGAATAGATGGCAGTATGGAGATATATTGGAGATTCAGCATGTCTCTCTCTCTCTTTTTTTTTTTTTTTTGTTATTTTTCTGGTTGCTATGGTAACAAAAAGAAAATATGAAAACTTTAAAAATCATCTCCTTCAAAACTATGTGCCAGATTTCAAAAATATATTAGTACAGATGTTCCTTGGGTAACCCTCTAACAAGATAGCTAAAATTATTCCGATCCGTAAAAAAACATGGCCACCAGGGGCGGGGCTAATTTGCCTTATATGTATAAAGTGAAAACTTTAAACAACATCTCCTCTGTAACCATTAAGCAGAATTTGATTTAACTTGGCAGAGATGATCATTGGGTGAACTTCCACAAAAGTTGCTAAATAAACTTGATCCATGTAAAGCTGTAGTTGTCATGGCAACGAAAAAATAAAACTTTAAAAATCATCCCCTCCAAAACTACTGGTGCCAGATTTCAGAATATTTTAGTACAGATGTTCCTTGTGTAACCCACTACCAATATTGCTAAAATTATTCTGATCCGTTAAAAAAACATGGCCGCCAGGGGCGGGGCCAATTTGCCTTATATGTATATAGTGAAAAAAATATAGAGACCAGGGGCCGTATTCATAAAGCTCCTTAGGAACAAATTTCCCTTAGTCTAAGGTGAGCTTTTGTGATCGCCTTTTGTCCGGCGTCCGTCCGTCGTGCGTGCGTCCGGCGTCAACAGTTGCTTCAAACAACATCTCCTCCTAAACGGCTTGGCCAATTTTTGCAGGAATGTTCCTTGGATGAAGCTCTACTAAAGTTGTATAAATGGTTCTGGTCCATTGCATAATTAGGTCACAGGAGCTAAAAATAGATTTTAAAAATGAAAATTTAAAAAATCATCTTCTCCGAAACCACAAGGCCTAGCCTTTAAATATTTGGTATGTAGCATGGTCTTACGACTCTCTACCAAGATTTTTCAAATTATGACCCTGGGGTCAAAATTGGCCCCGCCCCAGGGGTGACTTGATTTAACATAGGCTAATATAGAAAAAAACTTGAAAAATCTACTTCTCAGAAACCACAAGGCATGGAGTTAAGATAATTGGTGTGTAGCATTGTCTAGTGGATCACAACCAAGTTTGTTCAAATCATGACCCTGGGGTCAAAATTGGCCCCGCCCCAGGGGTCACTTGATTTTACATAGGCTAATATAGAAAAAAAACTTGAAAAATCTTCTTCTCTGAAACCACAAGGCCTAGCCTTTAGATATTTGGTATGTAGCATGGTCTTATGACTCTCTACCAAGATTGTTAAAATTATGACCCTGGGGTCAAAATTGGCCCCGCCCCAGGGGTCACTTGATTTAACATAGGCTGATATAGGAAAAAAAAGTTGAAAAATCTTCTTCTCAGAAACCACAAGGCATAGAGTTATGATATTTGGTGTGTAGCATTGTCTAGTTGATCTCTACCAAGTTTGTTCAAATCATGACCCTGGGGTCAAAATTGGCCCCGCCCCAGGGGTCACTTGATTTTACATAGGCTAATATAGAAAAAAAATTGAAAAATCTTCTTCTCAGAAACCACAAGGCCTGGAGTTTAGATATTTGGTATGTAGCATTGTCTAATGATCTCTACCAAGTTTGTTCAAATCATGACCCTGGGGTCAAAATTGGCCCCGCCCCAGGGGTCACTTGATTTAACATAGGCTAATATAGGAAAAAAACTTGAAAATTCTTCTTCTCAGAAACCACAAGGCATAGAGTTAAGATATTTGGTGTGTAGCATTGTCTAGTTGATCTCTACCAAGTTTGTTCAAATCATGACCCTGGGGTCAAAATTGGCCCCGCCCCAGGGGTAACCTGATTTCACATAGGCTAATATAGAAAAAACTTGAAAAATCTTCTTCTCTGAAACCACAAGGCCTAGCCTTTTGATTTTTAGCTCACATGAGCACAACGTGCTCAAGGTGAGCTTTTCTGATCGCCTTTTGTCCGGCGTCCGTCGTCCGTGCGTGCGTCCGTCCGTGCGTCCGTGCGTCTGGCGTCAACAATTGCTTCAAACAACATCTTCTCCTAAACGGCTTGGCCAATTTGAAAAATATTTTGCAGGAATGTTCCTTGGATGAAGCTCTACTAAAGTTGTATAAATGGTTCTGGTCCATCGCATAATTAGGTCACAGGAGCTAAAAATAGATTTTAAAAATGAAAATTTAAAAAATCTTCTTCTCTGAAACCACAAGGCCTAGCCTTTTGATTTTTGGTATGTAGCATGATCTTATGACTCTCTACCAGGATTGTACAAATTATGACCCTGGGGTCAAAATTGGCCCCGCCCCAGGGGTCACTTGATTTCACATAGGCTAATATAGGAAAAACTTGAAAAAATCTTCTTCTCCGAAACCACAAGGCCTAACCTTTTGATTTTTGGTATGTAGCATCATCTTATGGGCCACTACCAAGATTGTACAAATCATAGCCCAATGGTGATAAATGACCCCGCACCAGGGGTCACTTGTTTTACATAGAGTTATATAGAAAAATCTTAAAAAATCTTCTTCTCGAAACCACAAGGCCTACAGTTTTGATATTTGGTATGTAGCATCATCTTATGGGCCACTACCAAGATTGTACAAATCATAGCCCTATGGTGATAAATGACCCCGCACCAGGGGTCACTTGTTTTACATAGAGTTATATAGGAAAATCTTAAAAAATCTTCTTCCATGAATGCATAAGGCCTAGAGCTTAGATATTTGGTATGAAGCATCATCTCATGGGCCACTACCAAGATTGTACAAATCATAGCCCAATGGTGATAAATGACCCCACACCAGGGGTCACTTGTTTTACATAGAGTTAAATAGGAAAATCTTAAAAAATCTTCTTCTATGAATCAATAAGGCCTAGAGCTAAGATTTTTGGTATGTAGTAGCATCTAATGGTTCATTACAAAGATTTTCAAAGTCTTGGCCCTACGGTGATAAATGACCCTGCGCCCAAGTCTTCTCTGAAACCATATGGCCCATTGCTTAGGTATTTGGTGTGTAGTATTGTCAGGGGTAAAATGTTTTAGATTAAGTTATATCAGAATCCTTGTCTGTTTAAAAACCTTGACATCAGTTGAAGCAATGGTACTCAGGTGAGCGATTCAGGGCCATCATGGCCCTCTTGTTTTATAGTTCATAGGATAATTTATAACATTACACTGCTTTTAAATAAGAACATTTGGAGGTACTCTGAAATATTTGTTATATCAAATCATTTCATATTCTGATTTTAATCATTTTACAATTTTTAATGGTGCAGGTAAGCCTGTTTACGATAATGGTCAGTCGTGTCTTTTGTATAATAGTCTAGTCATTCTTTACTGTACATTTTGTTTTGAAGATATATAGACATTATTTTAAAATTGTACTTTTTTTTTAGCTCACCTGAGCACGTGTGCTCAGGATGAGCTTTTAGGATCGATGAATGTCCGTCGTCCGTCCGTCCGTCCGTCCGTCCGTCCGTCGTCCGTCGTCCACAATTTGTTCGTTTGCACTCTAGCATCTTCATTTTATGAGCAATTATCTTAAAACTTTATATCAATGTTTATGACCATAAAATCTCGGCCAAGTTCGATTATGGCTGATATCGGAACATTAGGTCAGGAGTTATGCCCCTTTTAAAATTAAAAAAAGCCAGATTTCACATTGTTTGCACTCTAGCATCTTCATTTTATGAGCAATTATCTTCAAACTTTAAAACAATGTTTATAACCATAAAATCTCGGCCAAGTTTGATTATGGCTGATATCGGAACATTAGGTCAGGAGTTATGCCCCTTTTAAAATTCAAAAAAGCCAGATTTCACATTGTTTGCACTCTAGCATCTTCATTTTGTAAGCAATTATCTTCAAACTTTAAAACAATGTTTATAACTATAAAATCTCGGCCAAGTTCGATTATGGCTGATATCGGAACATTAGGTCAGGAGTTATGCCCCTTTTAAAATTCAAAAAAGCCAGATTTCACATTGTTTGCACTCTAGCATCTTCATTTCATGAGCAATTATCTTTAAACTTTATATCAATGTTTATAACCATAAAATCACGGCCAAGTTCGATTATGGCTGATATCGTACCATTAGGTCAGGAGTTATGCCCCTTTTAATATTCAAAAAATGCCATATTTCAAGTTGTTTACACTCTAGCATCTTCATCTTTTGAGCAATCATCTTCAAACTTTATGACAATGCTTATGACCATAAGGTCTCGATAAAGTTTGATTATGGCTGAGATCCGTCAATTAGGTCAGGAGTTATGCCCCTTTTAATATAAAAAAAAGCCATATTTCACTTTGTTTACACTCTAGCATTTTCATCATTTTAGCAATCATCTTCAAACTTTATGACATTATTAATGACCATAATGTCTCGATTGAGTTCAATTGTGGCTGAGATGGGTCATTTAGGTCAGGAGTTATGCCCCTTTTAATACAAAAAATGCAAGATTTCACTTTGTTTATTCTCTACCATTTTTTTAACAATCATTTTTAAACTTTAAGACAATGTTTATGCCCATAATCTCACAATCGGGTTCAATTATAACTGATATTGACTTGTAAATTTAGGAGTTATGCCCATTTCACCATAAAAAAAGCCAGATTTCACTTTTACACTCAAGCATCTTTATTTCTTAAGCAATCATCTTTCTCAGGTGAGCGACCAAGGGCCATCTTGGCCCTCTTGTTAATATGTAGCATGATCTTATGACTCTCTACCAAGATTGTTCAAATTATGACCCTGGGGTCAAAATTGGCCCTGCCCCAGGGGTCACTTGATTTAACATAGGCTAATAGGAAAAAAACTTGAAAAATCTTCTTCTCAGACACCACAAAGCATAGAGTTTAGATATTTGGTGTGTAGTATTGTCTAGTCGTTTCTTACCAAGTTTGTTCAAATCATGATGCTGGGGTCAAAATGGCCCCGCTCCAGGGATCACTTGATTTTACATAGACTTATATTGGAAAAAAAACTAGAAAAATTTTCAAGGTCTGGAGTTTATATATTTGGTATGTAACATGGGCTAATAGACCTCTACCAAGTAGAGTGTGGTAGTATGTAGCACTGTCTAGTCGATTCTTACCAACTTTGTTCAAATCATGACCCTGGGGTCAAAATTGGCTCTGCCCCAGGGGTCACTTGATTTTACATAGCCTAATGATACCAGGTGAGCGATCCAGGGCCATCATGGCCCTCTTGTTTTTGTTGTTGTTTTTTTCATTCTAGTTTTGTATGATAGGGAAGAACAATTTGCTTTCATAAATTTCTTTAATTATAGCAGGAATTTTGCACGGTGATGAAATAATTTGGTATACGAAAGGAACAAAGAGAAAAATCGCTCTTCTAAAATGACTGTAAATGTACTGAGGGACCATGCGGATTAAGGCATGCCATTATAACAGCTCATTGAAATTCATTTATATCATATTATGACTGAAACGGTATTTCTCACATGCATAAGCACATACGAGTATGTGTAAACATTACTCAGAAGTATCAAATTTATTAAATTCCAGTTTAATTTTCCTTACCGGCAGCATTTTCAGCAGGAAAATACCTACTAGAAGAATGACATATCAAAGGCAGTAAAATGCACATGTATACACACACCTAGAGTCTGGCAACATACAACACACATACACACACCTAGAGTCTGGCAACATACAACAAACACACACACCTAGAGTCTGGCAATATACAACAAACACACACACATAGAGTCTGGCAACATACAATACACATACACACACCTAGAGTCTGGCAACATACAACACACACACACACCTAGAGTCTGGCAATATACAACACACATACACACACCTAGAGTCTGGCAACATACAAACACACATACACACACCTAGAGTCTGGCAACATACAACACACATACATACACACCTAGAGTCTGGCAACATACAACAAACACATACAGAGTCTGGCAACATACAACACACACACACACACACCTAGAGTCTGGCAACATACAACAAACACACACAGAGTCTGGCAACATACAACACACACACACACACACACCTAGAGTCTGGCAACATACAACACACACACACACACACACACCTAGAGTCTGCAATTAACACACTGAGTATAACAACATGCAACACACAGCATGGTCTGGCAACATGCAGCACAGTTTTTTTTTTTTTTTATTTACGCCCGTTCTGGAGGCGGACACCTTATATTGAGTAATGATATGAGGATGGTAGAAGAAGGAAAGGGAATATACAATATTGTATTAACATTTGATTAAACCCTTTCGGAAACATTTTCATTCAACGTATGAATATTAAGAGAAGTTTTAGTTTACCTTTATATAAGACAAAAATCAAAATTTATTTCAGCAAACAAATAGTCTTCTCTTACGATGATAAAATGCAGTACTCGTGAATGATAAAGTTAAAAGAAAAAAGATAAACAACAGGAAACTAAATGGTATCAAATAAAAGGAAACGCCCAACCAGTGTTTAGATTAAGAGATAACTGAATAGTCAAACGAAAAACAATGCCATTGTTTTAGTAAAAACTTGACCCTCAGTCATTTATAATGATGGTATGGCAAGTAATGCTTAAAATGTGGATACAAATCATTACAATCTACTTTAATTAGCTCACCAGAGCGGTGAACTAGTGTGACTACACTGTGTCCAGTCATCCATCATGCGGCGTCAACACTGGTTTAAAAGCCACTCCTCTAAAACCACTGGGTAGAAACTGATGAAACTTGGCATGAATTATTCTTATGTGGCCCAAATTGATCCTGTAGAAAAATAAGGCTCTTATGGGGGGTCGGTAAGCTTCCTTACATACATGTACTCTATACAGAAAACTTCAAAAATCTATTTTTATGAAACCAATGTTAAGAATTGAATTTCTTTGGGAATAATGGTGACCATGTAGCTCTTTACCATCATTGCTCAAATAAAGTTGAACCCTTGAAAAATTAGACTCAAGGAGTTCAACTAGGTTCCTATTATAATTCTATATAGAAACTTAAGAATTCTTTGTCTTTTTTTTTTAGTTGTGTGTGACGTCAGTCACACCAATTATAGCACGACGTTTTCAACACAGGTTCTCCTAGATTTAAAACCGAATAAACTCTCAATAGTGTAAATATGATCAAACAATTGTATATATCTCTACAACATAAGTATATCAGAATGAAGCAAAAATGCTGAAAAACCATTGCTGTCTGAAAAATAAATACCTACAGGATACAAAATCATATGTGATATGAGAACATCATAGGACTTATTTTTTATGCTGTTTTTACTGCAATCCAATGATGTAACTTTTTTTATCACGTGATCAATTTACCATGCACACGAATATTGTTTGTTTCGATGCAAAGGTGGCTCGCAAATAATTTAATAGTAAATGTGCAGAGTTCGGTCATTTTAGGCTGTTACAAAAACCCATGTGAAGTTTAAAACAAATCATTGTAACATACTAAATATCACATCAATCTATCGACTTCAGATATTTTCAAGGGTTATTTCTTGCACTAAAAATGACCGAAACCTGTATACACAATGAATCTACTATCCGAAACGAGTTCGGAGCCTCTGACCTGTGCAGAAAATTTGTCTAATTACTTCAATCTATAAATAGTGACTGTTGTAGATAGTGTATTGCATGAATACAAATCAAAGCTCTGATAGCACTGAGAGAACAGGAATGCCGCATTTCTTTTGTTTATCAAAGTAAATTTAATTATTGGTGATCGACTTGCAGCTCTTCAAGCACTCTTTCATTTGAGATACACACAACTTCAGTGCCTTCAGCGCTTTGATTTTAGTTTGAACCTGGTTGATGCTCAAGGTCACCTTTTTAACCTGAATTGTTTTGATTAGGCTTATGGTACTTTTGATAAGCGTTCTAGTGACATAATATTCATTGAAAGACTGGTAACGGGTGTTTGCTCCTTAAAAATCAAACAGAATCTGTATCGATCAAGCTGACTCTCTGAAATATTACCTACATTATTTCATTAAAAATGAGTTTTATTAATGCAACACATTTTAACATATTTTTTTTCTTAAGTTTGGATTTATGAAATCTTTTTTTCTCGGCCCGGTCCCCCCCCCCCCCCCCCCGTCATACATTTTTCAAGGCTATAAAATCCGTTGATTACATCATAGTAGTATGAAAAAGGAAATCCCTATCGTGGGCCCCCGTAGTGAACCACCCGCATAACCACCTGACCAGCCAGACTCCTATTGTTTTATGGCCCCCTGCTGTTAATGTGTAGGTATTCCGAATCGGTAGTCGTCCATGACTGTGTGATAAGCATGTGTTTATGGTACTGCGGACACGTTCACTGATTGAGAGAAATTAACATGTCGTCTGCCGAGCGATCTAACAATTGGGAAAAATAGGCAATTACCTAAAGTTTGTATCAGTTACAACTATAAACTATTTAAAAGGATTGTTCTTGTATTTATTTTTTGCTGTAGCAAACTGCAGAGTATATGCATACCTATCGCTAACCATGCAAATTAAAGAGGTTGTGTCTCTAAATGTCATCAGCTTTACTATTTTTACATAACTTTTTAAGTATTTTTATGAAACTAACTCCTCTAAATATTTTTCCTGAAAGGAATAAATACACACAGTAGGCCGATACATCATCATGTTCACTTTTTAATATTTACGAATATAATAATTTACATGTATGTGTATTCATGGTCTTTTAATATAGAGACCCTGGTATATTTTAAATTTATAAAATCATGAATATGATCATGATTTCAATCTGCCGTACTTTGGGACAATCCATATTTTGGGACAATGTATATGTAGATAATGCATGATCACTAATTCAAATCAAATCCAGGTAATCAGGTACCAGTCAATGAGCAATGTTACTGATAAGTCGATGAATACGAAATACTAATCAGTAATGTGCAGTACAGTAATCACAATTTATGTGCGAAATAAAACGGATATTAAAGATTTTATATTAAATATCAACATCTTTTATTACTGAATATTGATTGAAAAAAAAATGTACCAAACCTTCTGCAACCGCCCGACCCTAAAACGTGGGCCTGATTTTTTTTATATCTGGGACGTCTGTGTGTGAAAGCTGCTTCCAGATCAACAATTAGACAGTCAAGATTACCAAGTTCGAACCTAATACAGCATATACCCGGTATTCCCTTCAACATATTTGACAAAATATGTTTAAAGTAATTTTTTCCTCAGATTTAAACAAAACTGTCTTTTACAATGTTAAGTCTAAAACTGATGCTTATACAAAACATTCACTAATTGCCAGTGTACTCAAGTCACTTTTTTTTTTTTTTGTTTGGGGGTCCAAAAAGCACTTACGATTTTTTATGCCAGTCTGCACCCCCCCCCCCCCCCCCTTTACTACCGTCATTTTTTAATACAACTGTAGTCGGATACTACTGCACAGTAATTATTCAAAAACATGGCTTTGCGAAGGTAAAAGATAAGGTTATATCGCTCAAGGCTCAGTCGCACTTGACATTTTTTGCCTAGGGGATGTACTCCCGATAGAAATTGATGAGCCTCGGTAGGCGTCGGGAACAGGTTCCCTTGTGTCCCGCGGAAGCTTCGAAAGCGTTGCGAGCCATGTGGAGTCATCGGGAGAACTTCATTGCTTGCACATTGAAATTTTTCCTTTATGTTTTCGAAGTTTTATTGGGGAAAACAGACCGGGGAAACATACGCATAGCTTCCCGGAAGCTCCTGGGAAGCATTCACGGAGCTTCCGCGAAATATTTTTCCTCCGAGGAACCCCTAGGCTTCGGTGATGTCTCGAAGGTTCGGCGACCTTTATGTGACACATTCCAGATCTTGTGATAGAATCTCAGAATATTCACACAAAAAAATAAATAAATAAAAAAAATAAAATAAAAAAAATTTAAAAAATCGGCAAGCGCACTCTAAAATTTGTTGCCTTTTTTGTGTCAACTTTAGACTGAGACGGTCAAAAAGGCCATGGGACATTGCTGGGGGCATCCTCATAAACCCCCGAAAGTCTACCCTTGATTTTGTCCATCACCAAATTCTCATACTCTCCATAATCTTCCCCGAGGCACCTAGGATGGTTCGATACAATGGTACACCTCCTTATCTACGGGGATGTTTCAAATTCGGTGAAGCTCCGGGGCACCTTCCACGATCATCGGACAATTTCACGAGCATCGGGAGCCATCCCCGATATTACAAGGCCATTGTACCATATTCGAAACATCAGTGAACGTTTCAACAAACCAATCCCGAAGCTTCTCATGGGACTGCTCTGTCTTTTTGGCTGAAACATCTGATGACATCGGGAGAAAATTTGTGTATTTCCACACGGCCGATGATTTTTCTCTATTGGGACCTAGGCATTAGATCCATGGTCTTCAAGTTAAAAAACAACAAAAAAAAACAACAACATAAAAAACCTTTTACTTTTATCCCCAGATACCCTTCCGAATGCATTTCTGTCACACTAGAAACCTTTTTTTTTCGGGGGGGGGGGGGGGGCATGACTTGGACCCCCTAGTACTCACATCACATTCAGACTTTGCCCCCCCCCCCCCCCCCCCCCCCCAGTGGAAAAAATTCTGGATCCGGGCCTCTATGTCGTGTTTCTCATGAATGAGATATTTGGCTAGTCTATACATCAAACTGCGCATTTAGATTGTTAACCAATCATGTACTCGTAATTTTACACACATGACACAATCTACCTGTATCACTTATTCTATAATTGCAGATTTTTTTTTTTCAATTCTACTGTTTTAGAAACATTTATATATCTGTTGTTCGGCATTTTTTTTTTAATTTTTAATATAAAATACAACTAGGCTGTTTTTGTTTTTAGTTATACATCCCTTATTTCTTAGAGGGTGCCCTTTGGTGTTTACAGTCAATCAAAGAAACATCAGACATCCATCATATTTTATTGACTAAAATTTTAGTGCCTTGTTATATTATATAAATAAGTTGTATCATAAGTAGTCAATCACATTATCAAGTATTAAACTAAAATGCACTGATTAATTATATTTTAAATCTGTACCATGACATGATGGATGATCCATACATACAAATTAATATCGGAGAATAAATCTAAATATGTATATAAATGTTTGTTTGCCACACTGCAGTATCACGCCGTAGACATGTGGCATAATACAACACCCCAGTCGTGCAACTACCCTTATTTGTGTGTATACATATATGCTGATGTATATAAATGCGAATAAACAACTAAATACAAAAATATCATATAAGTGTATTATGATGCATAATCTCATAGGCATATTTATCAAATAAATATATAACATTTCTTTTATCTGCATACAGAACAGAACAGATATTTTATTTGTGTTTCACTCTTGTACATGTTATTACATACTCATATTAATAAAGGTAAATATGGTAAAAGTAATAAAAAAAAACATGCACAAAACCACTCAATATGAGTTATGAGACATACATACATACATTAATTACATATGTTCTCGGATGTGTTCATATTCAGGACATATCACAATATGATGATAATTCGTCTTGATATCACTAGCATTATCAATCGTGCATACTTCGTAATTTCCATGCACTTATTTACAATGATAATTATGAGCATTTTAGTGATAAGAAATGAGTAGATATGAATTTTCGCAAGGATTTCTATCACTGCTGATAATGATAAATCTCAACCCGATTTGAATAGCAGAATGGCAACTTGTCCAAGATAGAAATAAATGAAGTGTTTCGTTTCATGGGTCACATAGCTTCCGAAGTTCCTTCCAACGATACAATGCCATGTTGGATTGTACTTTTTGTCAAATTCCTTCTTGATATAGGCAGCAATGTCTTTCTCAATGTTATATTTCTCAAGCGCCTGAGTAGAACAGTCTACAGCGTCCTGCTGCATTTCTTCTGACATGTCCGCATTCTTTATTACTGCCTTCCTCTCCGTCATTTTCTGCAATAAGAAACAATTGTAATCACCATGACAACCAGCTTGCCAGTCAGATGGATATATGGTTAGTATTTGCCTACATATATATATTTATATGACATGGAATTAGATCCCACCCCTAACAATGTTACTTTCCATTTTGTTGTTCTTTGTTTCTACTGGAGACAGGTAAACTAAAGTGCTGTCATACTGCAGTATTGCGCCATAGACATATGGTATAATATCACACCCAGTTTCAATATTCTCTCATCGAAACAACCTGTCCTCGAACTGCCCTGTACATATGCTGAGCACAAAGCAGAGAGCTACTAGTACCATTTTAACGCCTTTGGTATTTTGCGGTCGGGGATCAAACCCACGACCTCCCGCTTCTAATGATTTTGTTTCAGTTCCGTTTAAATAATAAACTTCTTAGTATCATATATCTAGCTTTTGAAACTGTGCCACATTCATAAACATTAAATCAATATTGTGCCTGTCTTATAGGTCACAGTTATAAATTGATTTACATTTGGCATTTTGGTTTTTCACAGCTCGCTACAAACTTTAAATATTGATAGTAGTCAGATTGTCATTAAAAATGTAATTTTATGCTCCATCTTTTGCAATCGGTGATAACAACATCATACATGATACTCAGAACAGTTTAACAAATGAAACTCGGTGTACTACCATATCACTAGTCTATCTTCCAATACTGTATAATCCCCTCGCGGAGACTTTGTGCAGATGTAATATACATATACATGTATATGGTAATACATTAGATCTACTTACTGTAACTCTTGCAGCCAAACACTTCCAATTGTAATATGAACAAACAATAGATCACCGACTGTTTTGAATGGTCATTTTCTTTTCCCATTAGCTAATATGGAGTAAATAACTGCTAGCGATTGGCTGAATCATGTAATATTTTAGTTCAATCTATCAGCCACTCTTCCTACTCAATAATAATGCGGTTTATTTTGATGGTTTTAACGTTCAGTGACTAAAAGTAAACATGAGTCGTGTATAAATTGCTTGCGTCAGCACTCTGAAAACTCAGCGTGGGCATTTTTCAACATATACCATTATTAATAAACGTTATGCTTAAACCGAAATTGTTTGAACAAACATTAGAGTCAACGGTATATATGTTACAAAAATTTTTTTTATAAATCTAATACATTTTTAATCATTTGGTCATATTTTGTCATGTTATGGCCTTCTACATATCGCATTCAAGTTCCACCCCCCCCCCCCCCCCCCCCCCCCCTGGTTTTTTCTACAGTGTGTTCATTGTTCATTGACTTTCCTTGACAGAATGGGCGAAATGAAAAGAAAGAAAAAAAAACATTATTTTTTGCATTTTAATTATATATTTGATGTGTAAGATATATATGTATATGATATATATCTGACGTTAGTAATATAAATAACAAAATAAATAGTAAGCTTACGTTGTCCAATTCCGATATCATGACAAAAAATCAAAACCTTATTAGAGCGGGACGGGGTATTTCCGAACACTTAAGCAGAAAATTAAGTTGGAGTATTGTCTGGGTGTATTTCTGAACATGCAGCAAAGAGAAGGGAAAAATGACCTTTAACCTTTCAATTTTATATAGTAGCAGTGGTTCTTATTGACCCTGAGTATGGAAAAACATAGCGTTTTGGTGCATACTAGACGTGTGTATTTCCGAACAATGTGTGTCACCCGAACAAAATGTGGGTCTATTTCCGAACATTGCCGACTTTTTAAAAAATACTTTAATTCTCCTGAAAACAATATTTTTTTATTCAGAAAAGGCAACACTTTAAAAGAAAAACAATTTTCAAATCACTAGCGGATTTTTTTTTCAACTTTCGACTATAACACTTTTGAAACACAATTAGCAGAACAAGCATTCGAATAGAAACAACTCTATTTCCTCCTCCCCCATTTCATCGAAGTTTACATCGGTGCATCTACGATGGAAAAGGCGGGGACATGCATTGCAACCGATCCACTCTAACGGATTGATGTTGTCATTGTACGGTTCCTCACACTTGTAACATCTGCGACCCCCCTGGATCCCCAAATCAAGATCTGAATTATCATCAAGCCTCACTGATGCTGACGAATCCGATGAACTAGATTCCGTCCTCCTTCTTTTCTCCAAGATTCGAGCCATTTCTTTCTCTTTCAATTTCTTTGCTTTTTCTTCTTCTTTCTTCTTCTTCTTTTCTTCTCTTTCTATTTGTTTTCGGATTTTTTCCCCTCTTCTCTTTTCTTTTACGTTCCCGCTCTTCTTTTCTTTCTTTCTTCACGTTCTTCTTTTTCTTTGAGTTCTTGCTTTAATTTTCCTAAATCCCTTTCCGGTAATTGCTTTCGGGATCTTGACTCTACTGTTTTTCTTGACTTTCACGCTTGAACTTGGTACAGCGAGATATTTGCTGAATGGAGAACTCGCACAAGACTGTTTGGCTGGTACCATGGAGGATTTTGGTAAGGAAGGGGGAGGCGGCGCTACTGCTTGTGGGACCTTATCAGTTTTTTCTGGTGTCTGTGTTACCGATAGACCGGTTTGGCCTTCAACTGCCTCACGAGTGTCGTCAACAGCTGTACTTATTCCACGTGAAGAGCTGTCTGCTTTGGACGATGATGGCTGTGCTTCTGAAAAAATGGAGTGATTCACCAGCACAGAGCTTTCCCCTGAACTTGGGACCTTTGCAGCTGGTTGCGAATTTTCAGAGGGAGATTGCACTTCATCAAATGCCTTTGGATCCTCTTGGTTTGAAGAGGTAATGCTGCTGTAAATGACAGAGGGTTCCATTTTCCCAGTTTTTGTCCCAAGCAACCTTGAAGACCTGGGCAAAGGATTTCTTTGTGACGGTGTATGGGATATTCTCAAGCTGATAATCCCGAACAGCTTGGTCCCAATTTTCTTTCAGCACACCAAAGACCCTTAAATCCAACGGCTGTATCAGATGTGATGCATGTTCCAAAAGGCAAAAGACATGAATACCATTGGCCAGACACACATCTGAAACATTAATAGAGACGTGGGTAGAATGTCCATCAACAAAAAGTGGAACTGGACGTTTCACTTTTCGTTCGTCAAGACCCGGGATAAAAACATCTGTCAACCATGTCAGAAACAGCTCTGAGTCCATCCATCCGTTAACAGACCGACCTATGGCGGCGTCTTCAAACCATTCGAGCACATCGATCCTGAAGCATTCACCTGGGTAAACTATCATTGGCTTGATGTAATGACCAATTACACTAACACAAGCCAAGACAGTTATCTGAGTCTTATTACTCGTTGTACAGTTATATATGTTTTTTTGCACCCTTCATTGCAATGACACGCCCAATCATCGGGCATAGCGGGAAACCGGACTCGTCACAATTGTAAATCCTTGATGGATCTCCAATTAAACCTGGGTCTTCTATTTCGTTGACTATGAAATCTTGCAGTTCTTCAAACCACTTCTCAATCTTTGTGGGGGAAATGATTGCTCGTTCTTTCCCGAGCTGCATTGGGGACCGTTCAACAAGCTCAGGGTGGCGTTTTACGAACACCCTGTACCAATCTCTGCCCGGTCGATTTTCCTTAAAGAGGTTATTTCTTCCTTCCTCATCTAAAATCTTCTTCAGTGATGAGATTAGTTCTTGCCTGGTCCGGCCGTAACCTTTTCTTGCCATTTTTATAGACCAGTCTGCTAGTCTCTGTTCTTCCTCGGCCGTAAGAACAGTCCGTGGTCCGGTTCTGTTTGTTGCATATTTGCCCTGGAAAAAAAGAAGTTTTACATGAATCTATGCTATTGTGTTATATATATATATCTAGGGGGCAAAGTCAGACCGTGATTTCATGTCAAAAGACTTCATAGCCACCTCCCAGGGGGGTCATGTCTATTACCCCAGGGGGGGGGGGGTTTATACCACTGTTACCACCTCTTTTATGCATATTGTAGGCATAATAGCCAAATCTCAAGGGGTGCGGGGGGTCCCCGGTCCCTCTCTCTGGATCCGCGCGTGACTAAGGTATATTGTAGATTTGTATAGGTCTAGATCTGTACTAAATGAAATTTCCTCACATATATAGTGTATGTGAAATAAAAAGTATGTGTTCATATCTTTGTTCGTAAAGAGACCCAATGAAAAAATTGACGTGTGTTTTTCCGAACAGGTGGATTTGTCCTTCAGATCAGTTTATGCAGACGTTTGATGGTTTTATCCACATTTTAATATAAATATTTCACCGACAATGCTCAATGGAATAATCACTCTGCAATAGGAAAATCCGCCAAACTTTATTTCGGAGCCGTATATTTCTTACATAATGTTATATAAACACATACAAAACAGCACTTACCTTGCTGAGGATAAAATTTCCGCGGAAAGCATGCACATTCTGTGTCCAAAATGGCCGACTCGGAAGACAACCTTTGTCTTCCAAAAATTTGCGCCTGACAAACTAGAAATGATGACGTCAGATGGAAATACACGGGTGTCAAAAAATCGTTCGGAAAAGACCGACGTTCAGAAATACCCCCTCCCACTCTATACCAATTTTCACAAAGCTTTTTTTGTTCAGTTATCTATGTAGGGAACGATATTTTGATCTGTTCAGCAGAGCTAAGTAAATGGCGGAAACATTTAATTCAAAGTTTATAACCACTTTTGTATTTTTAGAGCTAAGTCTTTTTTGAAATGCAGTCTCCTCTAATGACTGTGTCGAGTACTGGAGACGGATGTCACACACTGGTGGGTTGAGGTATCCACTGACTTTAAGGGATGGTAAATGAGATGCTTGTTCCCATGTCGATTCGTTTCTGTGGTAACCCAACCATTTGACAAGGTATTGGTCTCCCTAATAATAATTAAACAAGAGGGCCATAATGGCCCTTAATCGCTCACCTGATTACTGACCATGCCTTACTCATGATCGAACTTGACCAAGATATCATCAAGACAAACATTCTTATCAAGTTTGAGAAAGATTCAGCTAATAATGTAGCCCCTATAGTATAAACAGGAGTATACAAGATTTGACCTAGTGACCTACTTTTTGACCCCCGTCCCACCCATGACTGAAGCTGACCAAGATATTATCAAAACAAACATTCTGATCAAGTTTGAGAAAGAATGAGCCAAAAATGTGCCCTGTGTTGTGTAAACTAGTAAACCTAGTGACCTATTGTTTGACCCGGCCCAGCCCATGATCAGACTTAACTGAGAAATAATCAAAACATACAGTCTGAAGAAGATTGGATAAAATTGTGGCTTCTGAGTGTAAACACTTGAGTTGTTGACAATTGAAGGGCCATAACTCCTGACCTAATAGGCGAATATCAGTCATCATCAAACTTAGCTGAGAGATTATGACCATATACATTGTTGTAAAGTTTGAAGAAGATTGCTTCAGAAATGAAAATACTAGAATGTAAACAAGATGAAATATGGCTTTTTTTTTTCTTTTTTTTTTTAATAAAGGGACATAACTCCAGAACTAATGAAGAAATAGAATCGAACTTGACCAAGAGATTATGGTCATAAACCTTGTAATTAAATTTGAAGATGATTGTTCAAAAAATGAAGACATAAAAAAACTATTTTAACCCCGATCATACATTTTGAAAATAATTAAGGGATTTTTAGCTTCCATACTAGACTACATACGAAATTAAATATGAGGTATCGAAAATTTGATTCGATCTTTAGAATCGGAACACCTTAGGCTGTGCCTGTGTGATGAATTCAAAGTAGATTTAACTTAAGTAAGGATCAAGTCATATTTAAATTAATAGCAATATGTGTTTTGTAAGCTGAAATTTTTTTTTAAAAAAAATGGGGTTTTCTGTATCTCTAGATGCGTGTGAGAGAAAACAGTAGTAAGGTCGCCGGTTTGGCGTCAAAGACTGCGCATGCGCAGGAGTGACGTCATCAGATTATTTGCGCATGTGCGGCGGCCATATTGGTTTTCTAGCATGACATCATAATCTATATTTAGAAATGGCATCATGATCTATATTTAGAATGACATCATGATCTATGATCATCATGATCTATATTAAGAATGCATTATGATCTATATTTAGAATGACATCATGATCTATAGTTAGAAATGACATCAATGTACAGAGTTGTACATTTGACCTAGGGTTAAGGACATTGAGGGTCAGGTCCTCAGCCTTAGACGGGGACTATACAAAGTCTTAAAACAATGATCAACATATGATCATCATACAATAAACATACAATAAATAAAAATATATCAAACATTATTTGGAAAACATAGAAGAAAAAAATTAATGACATTACTTACGATGTGAACAGCTCCTGTTATAAAATGAACTCAACACTCATGTCTTATACGTGATCTGCCGTTTATGGTCATAATACTTCCGGAAACTATATTTAGAAATGTATTTAGCACTGTACAACTAGAATAAACCAGAATTAACCAGTTGTTATCTAAAATTAACTATGACTTAGATCAACAACCAATCAGAATAGAGAGCGATGACGTTATGTTTAAAAATAAAGTCAATATTGGAACGCATTTTTTGAACATGACTGTACACGTTACTTCAACACAAAACGGAAATAAAGATCAAATTATCAGAATTCAGACGTGTGTGGAACACACTTTTTGAACATGTCTGTACACATTATTTCAACACAATTTTTGAACATGTCTGTACACGTTATTTCAACACAAAACGGAAATAAAGATCAAATTTTCAGAATTCAGACGTGTGTGGAACACACTTTTTGAACATGTCTGTACACATTATTTCAACACAATTTTTGAACATGTCTGTACACGTTATTTCAACATGAAACGGAAATAAAGATCAAATTTTCAGAATTCAGACGTGTGTGGAACACAATTTTTGAACATGTCTGTACACGTTATTTCAACATATGACTCTTTGCGAATATTCTCTCTCTCTCTCTAAATATTCAATATTAACATGTAACAAAAATTTATATTCCCTCTCTCTCTCTCTCTCTCTCTCACACACACACACGTGATATACCATTTTAAGTCAAAGTATTTCCGGTAATTATTCTTGGAAATGTATTTCCAGTATACAACTAGAGTAAACCAGAGATAACTGGTTTACAATTTGAACCGACCAATGCCATGTCTTCATTTTATATCGATTGAACAAGTCTAGACATGTTGTCTAAAAATAACCATGACTTAGATCAACAACCAATCAGAAACGAAATGTAGTATTACAACCAATAACATGTTTCATTCCATGAATAGGCATGACATTGCACAACAACCAGCAATCATTTTTACTCCATGAACCTATGAGGCGTATACACACACACACACACACGCACACTATTCAAACAAATGTGAAAGCGTTCTGGAAATGAAATGGACATGCCGAGTAAGGTAATCTTTTTAATATATAAATCACCTACCTTTTTTTCCTCAGTATCCATTTTTTTTTATATCACACAACAGAATTTCCAAAAAGTGAATGACATGTATATCCATTAGTCTTTAGAAATTTCCTGCACACAAAAAATTCCAAGTGATCACTCTAAGAGAGCATACATAGAAAAAAAAACCTGTGTACTCTGTGCGTGAAAAAGATTATGTTTTGGGCTTCGCTAACTTAAAACACATGTGTGTGTGTAATCGGTATACTCACAGCTGTGACCTTGCAGCAGAAAAGCTAATTAAAAAGTCATTAACTCTTTCAGTTTACCAAATTATATACCATTCGAATATAAGTATAAAACATTGAACGAATTTTGTTATTTCGATTTCAGAAATCAATTGATTTATATTGTTTTAGTGCAAATCAAGTCTAAATACATGATTGATCCAATATTGATTATTTATCGATTTTTGTTATATCATACAAAAAATCAATATTTTCCTTTTGTTCACTAATATTTAGTCATTTGAACAAACAAATAGTAAGAAGCTTCAAAATAAATCTGTTGTTTTTATTTTCAATCGAATTATTGTCAATTATCGATTTCATTGATTTCCCCCACCCACTTTTTTAAAGGTACAATGTTAAAAGGTAATATCTCCCTTAGTTGTTATCCGATTTGAATCATTTTCATAGCAATGGAAAGCTCAAAGTGAGATCTTTACTTTGAACACTCTTAACCGGAAGTCCATGATGAATAAAAACCGGAAATGACGTCAACACATGTAAAAAATGACTCTATCTCCCTTAGTTGTTATCCGATTTGAATCATTTTTATAGCTATGGAAAGCTCAAAGTGAGATCTTTACTTTGAACTTCTAAACCGGAAATCCATGGGTCTTAAAAACCGGAAATGACGTCATCAATGTCAAAATTGACCCTATTTCCTTTAGTTTTCACTCGATTTATATATATTTTTTATAGCTATGAAAAGCTATAAGTGAAATCTTTACTTTAAACTTCTAACCGGAAGTCCATGATAAACAAAAAAAATAAAGGGATTTTCAGAGCTGGATCTAGAGATGTGTGAAGCCTGTTTTATATAAGAACAAGCAGGATCAAAGTCTTGGGACTTATAAAAGCTTATAAGGGAAAGTGCCTCCTTTTTTCAGTTCATAAAATATGTTTTCTACAAAGTGTTTAGAGTGTGAAAGGCCTCCTCCTCCGGAATTGACTCCTCCTCCTCCTCCTCCTGAATTGACTCCTCCTCCTCCTCCTCCTCCTCCTCAGGGAGGAGGAATTCTTCCTCTTTCTCCTCCTCAAGGGGGAGGTTCGATATTTCAGGGAGTAAAGACACAAAAGAAAGTTAGGGAAATACCTCCTTCAACATTAACTAATGGACAGGAATTTGTTTTTCAACATCCCTTTACGTGTATGGTCAGCGGACCGACCTCTTGTGGTAAAACTTACTTCGTATCACAGCTACTACAGAGGGCTTATGAAAAACTTCGTCCCGCTCCACAACGTATTATCTGGTTATACAAGAGATGGCAACCGTTATATGACGAAATACAAAGAAACGTTTTTCCGGAAGTAGAATTCAAAAAAGGAGTACCTTTTAATCTGGAAAAAGACGAGTTTTTGGACCCTAGAGTCAGAAATGTGATCATATTAGATGACATGGCTACGGAAGCGGTGAAAGACCAACGAGTGACCGATTTATTCACGGAAGGTAGCCACCATAGAAATCTGTCTGTCATCGCTATCAACCAAAACCTGTATTTCAGCAAGGATCCTACCCAGAGACGAAATTGCCATTATCTGGTATTATTTAACAACCCTATAGACAGACAACAGGTTATGACCCTTGCTCGACAAATGTACCCCAGGAACCCCCAAGAACTGTTAAGACCTTTTGAAAAGGCTGTTAGTCATCCCTATGGCTATTTACTCGTAGATTTAAAGCCACTTACACCAGCTTCACTGCGCATGCGCACAAATGTGATGGAATTTATAAGGGAAACAGATTGTAGAATGGAACCACCAAACGATATACAGAGACAGGATACTGTTCCAGTCGAAACTTTGCAAAACATCATGATTTCTTGCGACGACTGCGGTTCTATGTTTTCAGACATTAGTAACTTACAAAAACATGTCAGAGCATGGTGTCCAGCGGTGTTGAAAAGAAAAGCTGAACATACTAGTAATGAAGATGAGCCTACGAGTAAAGTAGGCCGTCGAGATTGGATCACCTGCGATGATGGTTCTGATAATGAAAGTTCTATGGACGAACAAGACTTCATTGAAGACATAAATGAATATTTCGAATCCTTAGCCAAAAAAGCTGGTGAGAAAACGGAAACAATTTGGGATGAAAAATACTACGAATATAGAAATGAAGGAAACTCAGAACAGAAAGCCCGTTCAAAAGCCTACGAGTTTGTCTTTGAAGACGATAAAAAAGAATTCATGCGAATGTATACAGATTTTTTGAGAACAGCGGCTCAACTAGAAGGAAGCGTCGTTCATCAGAAAATTCTTCGAGAAATTTTGGATTCAGACAATAAAAAGAAAGTGTTTCAACGAGTATTGAAAAAGTACAATCATTGGTTCGATGAGGTCATTGGTCACGGAGAGATAGATTCGGAATCTAGTGATGATGATGATGATGAATAAGTTTATAAGGGGGAGAAGATTAATAGACATAAATAAAAACTAATAATGAACATTGACAGATGGTCACAACATTTTCGCCTCATGGCCGAGGGAAAACTACGTCCTAATCATAAAGGACACTACGTTGTAGAAAAAATACAGACTGGTGGCACGTCTAAAGAACCGACCATTCAGTATGTTACCCCTGTGGCACAAGCAGTAGAAATGGCCAAGTCAGAACTCAAGAGACAAGACTCTCCACCAAGGGAAAGAAAGTCTACTTCCATGAAACGTCAGAATATGAGTTTCCCTGTAAAATCAAACAAAAGATTTCGACCACCAGGAATTCCAGCCAATTCAACCTTCTATGTTTGAGACTAAGGACAATATAATTGTAGAACAGAAAATGTGTGCATGTTAAAACGATTTGTATTGCAAAATAAAATAATTTAAATTGTATAATTGTAGAACGGAAAATGTATGCATATGAAAGCGAATTGTATTGCAAAATAAAATAAGTAACAGATTAAAATGTGTTTGTTTTCTTTGACAATAGGATCCTCAAAACAACCAACTCTTTAAAAAACGGGAAATCAATGAAATCGATAATTGACAATAATTCGATTGGAAATCAAAATAAGCTTTTCATAGCTATAAAAAAATATATATAAATCGAGTGAAAACTAAAGGAAATAGGGTCAATTTTGACATTGATGACGTCATTTCCGGTTTTTAAGACCCATGGATTTCCGGTTAAGAGTGTTCAAAGTAAAGATCTCACTTTGAGCTTTCCATTGCTATGAAAATGATTCAAATCGGATAACAACTAAGGGAGATATTACCTTTTAACATTGTACCTTTAAAAAAGTGGGTGGGGGAAATCAATGAAATCGATAATTGACAATAATTCGATTGAAAATAAAAACAACAGATTTATTTTGAAGCTTCTTACTATTTGTTTGTTCAAATGACTAAATATTAGTGAACAAAAGGAAAATATTGATTTTTTGTATGATATAACAAAAATCGATGAATAATCAATATTGGATCAATCATGTGTTTAGACTTAATTTGCACTAAAACAATATCAATCAATTGATTTCTGAAATCAAAATAACAAAATTCGTTCAATGTTTTATACTTATATTCGAATGGTATATAATTTGGTAAACTGAAAGAGTTAATGACTTTTTAATTAGCTTTTCTGCTGCAAGGTCACAGCTGTGAGTATACCGATTACACACACACATGTGTTTTAAGTTAGCGAAGCCCAAAACATAATCTTTTTCACGCACAGAGTACACAGGTTTTTTTTCTATGTATGCTCTCTTAGAGTGATCACTTGGAATTTTTTGTGTGCAGGAAATTTCTAAAGACTAATGGATATACATGTCATTCACTTTTTGGAAATTCTGTTGTGTGATATAAAAAAAATGGATACTGAGGAAAAAAAGGTAGGTGATTTATATATTAAAAAGATTACCTTACTCGGCATGTCCATTTCATTTCCAGAACGCTTTCACATTTGTTTGAATAGTGTGCGTGTGTGTGTGTGTGTGTATACGCCTCATAGGTTCATGGAGTAAAAATGATTGCTGGTTGTTGTGCAATGTCATGCCTATTCATGGAATGAAACATGTTATTGGTTGTAATACTACATTTCGTTTCTGATTGGTTGTTGATCTAAGTCATGGTTATTTTTAGACAACATGTCTAGACTTGTTCAATCGATATAAAATGAAGACATGGCATTGGTCGGTTCAAATTGTAAACCAGTTATCTCTGGTTTACTCTAGTTGTATACTGGAAATACATTTCCAAGAATAATTACCGGAAATACTTTGACTTAAAATGGTATATCACGTGTGTGTGTGTGAGAGAGAGAGAGAGAGAGAGAGAGAGAGAGGGAATATAACATGAAAATGTTACATGTATACATGTATGTGTTCATGTACTTCATTAAATTTGATACTTTAAGTATGAGAATGTGCTTATATAATCATATACAAACTCTACAGAAATTAAGAGAGAGAGAGAGAGAGAGAGAGAGAATATTCGCAAAGAAGTCATTATGTTGAAATAACGTGTACAGACATGTTCAAAAATTGTGTTCCACACACGTCTGAATTCTGAAAATTTGATCTTTATTTCCGTTTCATGTTGAAATAACGTGTACAGACATGTTCAAAAAGTGTGTTCCACACACGTCTGAATTCTGAAAATTTGATCTTTATTTCCGTTTTGTGTTGAAATAACGTGTACAGACATGTTCAAAAATTGTGTTGAAATAATGTGTACAGACATGTTCAAAAAGTGTGTTCCACACACGTCTGAATTCTGATAATTTGATCTTTATTTCCGTTTTGTGTTGAAGTAACGTGTACAGTCATGTTCAAAAAATGCGTTCCAATATTGACTTTATTTTTAAACATAACGTCATCGCTCTCTATTCTGATTGGTTGTTGATCTAAGTCATAGTTAATTTTAGATAACAACTGGTTAATTCTGGTTTATTCTAGTTGTACAGTGCTAAATACATTTCTAAATATAGTTTCCGGAAGTATTATGACCATAAACGGCAGATCACGTATAAGACATGAGTGTTGAGTTCATTTTATAACAGGAGCTGTTCACATCGTAAGTAATGTCATTAATTTTTTTTTCTATGTTTTCCAAATAATGTTTGATATATTTTTATTTATTGTATGTTTATTGTATGATGATCATATGTTGATCATTGTTTTAAGACTTTGTATAGTCCCCGTCTAAGGCTGAGGACCTGACCCTCAATGTCCGTGATTAAGCCTTATGACTGAATATACAAGTCAGCTCTGTATATTATTGGGACTATCAATACCTCTGTTGTATCTAATGTTCTTTGGTGTTTACCATGTGTCTCCGCCTAAGGACTTGACCCTCAATGTCCTTAACCCTAGGTCAAATGTACAACTCTGTACATTGATGTCATTTCTAACTATAGATCATGATGTCATTCTAAATATAGATCATAATGTCATTCTTAATATAGATCATGATGCCATTTCTAACTATAGATCATGATGTCATTCTAAATATAGATCATGATGCCATTTCTAAATATAGATTATGATGTCATGCTAGAAAACCAATATGGCCGCCGCACATGCGCAAATAATCTGATGACGTCACTCCTGCGCATGCGCAGTCTTTGACGCCAAACCGGCGACCTTACTACTGAAAACGTTTCATAAATTAACTATGGGGGTTATGGATCAGGTTTTGGGGTTAGGATTAGAGTTAACCCCGTTTAGGGTTTATAACGATTTTACGCCATGTTAGGTTACGGAATACATCCAGCCTGCCTTAACTCGCTTACATCCGTTAATCTTTATAAGAAAATCACGATGTCCACAATTCTATATGGGAGTGAACTATGGAGTGGTTTGACGGTTGCCCAATCTCATTAAAACCATGTCCTAATTTGCGCTTCTCTATTATCTGCTATTAGGATCTGACAAAATCGCGTAAAGGGTCACGTGAAATGACTTCGGTTAAAATTTTGTTACAGGGTTAGAAAAATATACGGCTTGACTGGGACTCGAACTCGGGGCCTTTGGATTTTAGGGCGAATGATCTACCGATTAGCTAGCCGGTCGCTTATATATCTTAAAACCCTATTGTTAAATTCTCTGGTTATACCTTGATATTTTGTAGGCGCCGATTTGATTGGCTTATACAAAAGTCAATCTGAGACGACCCTCTATACGATGTGGTCAGATCCAGTTAAAGCCCCGGTGCATTTTAGCTGGGAAAAAATATATTTTTCAAAATTTCGAACCTGGTCCGTCGGCGTGCAAGTCCAATGATCTTACCACTGAGCCAAAAAGTTGACTTCCTGACACAGTTGTCAGAGATTGTATTTATACCTGTGACGACGCATCGTCACAATACTAATGATCCGGACTTTAACAAGTTCCGGCGACTACAGAAACACGTCGCACCGTCGACATTCTTCAAGAGCTGAAGATTCATATTTATGATCACATTATTTTACGTAACTATATTACTGTTGACTATATGATAACGACTCTTATAAGGCTACAAATATCCTAAACTTAACATACATAAATGTATACAGTCTCCTTTCTATACATGTATATAACTTTAATCAAATTAGGTGTTCAAAACTCAGATATTATTTAGATGATTTGTCACTGACGTATTCAAAATATGATTTGCTTACTTAATCACTTTACACATGTATTTACACAGCTCACCTGTCTGAAGTCTCTCTAATTGTGCAGAAATGTGCTGATGTTCAACCGCCTGAATAAAACGAGGAAACATAAGAGAAAATGTAATAAACTATCCCGATCAGCACGTGCACAACTGGTAATATGTCACTCATTGTTACAGGGTTAGCTTAAACTTGTGCAGGACTCGTCAGCTATCACCTGCAGGGAGACATCTACATCATAACTTAACGCAGTCACATTTGACTATTATGCAGCGGGTAAGTGCAGTCAAAGAGATGAAATAGGAGGATAGAACAGAAGAGTTGGGATTGATAAAATAGTGTCGCACAATTAATACATATATAAAATATGAAATTGAACTGTGTTGTTGTAACAGATTGCTGAGTGGTTACAGCGTCTGCCTCGGGAGAGGAAGATTGTGAGTTCGATCTTCGGCCACGACATACTTAAGTACTTTGTTGAAAATGGTAATGAGATAGCCCCCTTGCTTTGTGCTCAGCATATTACGGTAGTTCAATTATGAATAATTAAACAAAAATATCCCAATTGTATGTCATTCTAATGTCTTCACATGAATTATGTTTATTACAACATATCAAGGTAGTCATAACGGCTTTCTGCTAGGAGATTCAGGCTAGCCATGTCGACACTATTTGCTTACAGCCTACACCAACCCCCAAACCCATTGGAAAGAAGCTTATAATACAGTTCTGTGTCGTTCAAGATTCCTGATTGAATAGACATTCGGAATATTGATGAGAAGGTTTCAGATACAAAAAAGGAATGAACATGATAACCAAATAATTAAATATTCTTTGAGGCATTTTGAACCAATTACATATTTGACAATATCAGGGATACAATACTTGTAGCGTACCTAGTGGCCGAGTGGTTAAAGCATCCACTTCCAGAGTCGGGGGTCGTGAGTTAGATCCCTGGCAGTTAAATACCAAAGTCGTAAAAAAGGGTATTAGTATAGCTACCTTACTTGCCGCTCAGGATATAAGGGTAGTTCCAGGACTGGTTGACCCGGTGTCAGGATAATGTGACAGGGTGTGGCATGATACCACATGTCTACGGCGTGATACTGCAGTTTTGGTTGCACTTTTTCATTCTCAAGTAGAAATCATATCCAAATGACTGAAATAGTGTTGGTGGAACATTAAAAAATGTGTTTACTTTATGCTAAAAGATTAAAACTTTTTTTCTATATGACGAAATTTCTATATGACGAAATTTCTTGCGACAATTTCTTGCGACAATTCAGTATTTTTGTTGCATTCTTTACACTTCAACCCTCACATCGATACCACGTCAATACTCAAAGACTCTTTTTAGAAAAAACGCAAACCAAGTACCTGCGTGCCAACTTTTTTTTAATTAAGTCACATTTGTTAAAAATACATTGGAAATCTTAAAGATGTGAACATTTCATTAAAAAAAAAAATTCATGTCTTTCTTGCAATTGTAATTCGTATCGATACCACACCGGTTGTACGCCACTCTAGTATCTCGATTTTTGTGTTATCTATACCCATCCCTATATGGTGATTTTTATTTCTAAAAATGATACCTTTAGATTAAAAAATGCATAGAGGTGTACGTATATGCATACAACACAATGTTGATTATTTTTCATTCCATTCGGGTGTGACTCACTTAAAGTTAGATAATATATATTGAAAATTGAAGGCAATGGATCTAAGCCTTGGGCGATATAACAATATTGCTTGGGCTGTGCAAAGTCATGTTATTAACAAACAAAAAATACATCCGTGTTTTATATGGTGCTGTCTACAATCTTTTATGCAGCACACTGCAAAGCTAGCTTGCGAGTTCTAACCCAGCTAGAGAACTTAATAATATTAGAATTTCATTTCAATATACCTATGAAAATAAATAACTAAAATGGAAAAGGAAAGGAAATATCATACATAAATAAAAGTAATTGATAATGCTATTATTTCTTATGCACAATGCAGTAATGAAGTAATTCTTTTATGCTTTTTTTTTGCTCTATTTAAAAACAACACTTGAAATTGTCAAGATTTTCTAATGAATAGACATACCCGGTAAAAAACAAACAAAAAAACCTGTCCGGCTTTAATCTACATCTGTGATATTCAGGCACCAAGGCCACCATTGTTTTTATTTTTAATGTATTTATTTTCAGTGATTTAGATTGGTGCTTATTTTTATAAGACAGTTGTCCTAAATGTCCAAATTTTTAAAGGCCACTTTGTCCTGAAATATGAACAGACCTATTAAACTGATTCAAAAATTTAATGTAGCTATCCGAGTGGTTAGAGCGTCCGCCTCGGGAGCAGAGGTCGTGGGTTCGACCCCGGCCGCGACATACCAAAGTCGTAAAAATAATGGTACTGTTATAGCTCCCTTGCTTGGCGCTCAGCATATAAGGGTAGTTGCAGGACTGGTTGGCCCGGTGTCAGGATAATGTGACTGGGTGTGGTATTATGCCACATGTCTACGGCGTGATACTGCAGTGTGGCTGCACTATATCTGTCTCAAGTAGACATCGTCTCCAAATGACTGAAATACTCTCGGTAGGACGTTAAACCCAACAAAAAAACAAAAAACATCAACATTGATTTAAAAAGAAAAAAAAAACTATAAAGGTTTTGGTCCCTGTCAGCTGATTTCTATCCTAAGTTGATTGCCTTGTTTTAAGAAATTGAGTGAAGTCAGATCATCAATGTTTCAATTCACACAACAAAAACAAAAAGAAAAGATCGCAGATGTCAACAGTAACACAGTTAGTTGTAAAAAAAAATCTAACACAGCAGGTAATTTGTCCAGGTGAACACCCGACAAAACTTTTTAAAGTTTAAATAAGCGGCATGTCAATGAGGTGAGAAATGTTCAAAAGAAAGCCGCAAATTGACACGTGCCAGTTTCACACCCTTTGAACTTTACTGCTGCTTCCTGCGTGTATAGTATAATCTAAAATCAGTGGAGGGGTACTGGTATATCTCCAGCCTAATTATACTGACTACTTGAATTAACTTACCAGTCCTAGTGTCGAGTGGTTAGAGTGTTCCCCCTTTAAGCTTATTCTCGTTTGTTTTGTGTGTTTTTTTCCATCACATGTATTTAGATGCAAATTGATATCATCAAGTTTTGTAGTCTGAACATTGTGATTTGTCATTTTGATAATTAATGTGTTAAACTACAAAATATGTGTATGTAAATAATATTGTTGGGTTTTTTAGTTATAAGGTGTCAATGAGGTGGATTGATAAAGAGCCTTCAGTGCGTTCACCTTTGAAATAGCGTTTCGGTTATAAATGAAAAATCCCAGTGTAGTTACTAGTAATTTTAGATTTGAATTTACCGTGTTCGGTGGTTCGAGTGTTTAAGTTATTCCGCCCCAGATTTAGTGCAATGTCTGGTTTGTAGTCTGAACATCCCCGGCCGCGTTATACAAAGTCATATAAAATATTTTAGTATAGCTCCCTTGTTGGGTGCTCAGTATATAATGGTAGTGTTCCAAAAGATCTCACAGCTAGTATATTAAATAAATAAAATAAAATGAAACATATACCATCCATAAATAAAAGAATGAGAGCGTGTTTATTTGCTTCATTTTGATTAAAATGCATATACATCTTTTAAACTGTAGGAGAGACAGAAAGAGAGAGAAAGAAGGGGGGATGACAAAGCGCTCATCTTAAGCAACCCTTTAAAACATTTTTGGTTGTTGTTTTTGTTACGAATTTATATACGCAAGTCGGATTCATTTGCACCGCTTGAATATTCAGTACGGTTATCAAATTAATGTATAATAAAATTATACGAAATAAATAGGACATCATTACATTAAAAAAAAAGTTCCAGTGTTCTCAAAACTGCAAATTGGGCGAAAACCTAATGTTTGTGTGTGTAATAATAAGTCATGTAGAATATAAACACAATGAATTATACATCTCCTACTACACATTCTAAGAGTAGTATGGTTTACAAAAAGGCTTTGGTGATGATGATGATAATATTTTATGACAATGATGGCATGTAAAAGTTTCAGCAGCAGCAGCAGCAGCAGTGTAGTAGTAGCAGCAGCAGCAGCAGCAGTGTAGTAGCAGATCTAGTACTTGATGTTGTTGTGATAAATGCAACAACAGGACAAACATGTATGCCAATGACATACACCAGAATTCCTAGGAATTGCTATACTTATTTATGACTATTTTGAGACAGGAAGGATCAGAACAGAATATATTTTATGGACGGACGTAAACTTCTACAGTTTTTGTCATATCATCAAATAATTAAACAGTTTCAATAATCTAATTACTACATTGTCATAAAAAAAATAATAATGTCAAGTGTAAGTAAAACAAAATAAATTATGCATTGATTCATATCTCTGAAATAATAACATGGAGGATGGACCATAAATATAAAATGAATATCTGAAAGTAAATATACCTAAAAATGCACATAATCATGGAAATAAGAAGATTACATGATTGAACTCCGGTGTTGCATAGCCTCATAGATATATTTACTAAATTTAAAGGCCTGGTCACACCGCCCGAACTTTGTTGGAGCGTTCCTTGAACGGTAGGGAGAAGGGACCGAATTTCGACAACGCTCGTCACCGCGCACAAAATGGGAAAAAAATCGAAAACACGGACGTTGCCTTAGCGGTGCACCGCTGAAGCCGGCGTTGCAATAGCGTTAGCTTAACGGTAGCGAGCGTTGGTTTAGCGGTGACGCGAGCGTTAATAGAGCGGCGTTCTGCGCATGCGGGCGTTGGCTCGGCTTGGTTTAGCGGCATACCGCTTTTGACTACGGAGCTGAACGGATCGCTTTGATAGAAGTTCTGGTAGATTTTTGGTAGAAGTCGACAGTTGAAGTTCATCATGCAACGTGGACAAAAGAAGAGGAAGGCTGGAGAAGGAGCAGCCTCCAAGAAGATCATTACTGAGCAGGCAGCTGAACCAATGGAATCAGATAAATATATGTGGCCCACTGGTTGTGTCAAGCAATATTAAACAACTGTGAAAAAACACTGTTGCAATCTGAGGAGGTTCTGATTCTGCTGCTGGACTAGTGCACCAATCATAGCAAGTCTCTCAGCATCCATGGTAGTACAGTTTTACTGTAACTTTGAGCAAATTCGATGTACATGAGGTCTGCACTCAACGGCAGCTCGATTCCAAATGGGCTCCTGGTCCATTTCTCCCCAAATAGCCAAATTCTGGTCCCGCTCCGACACCTCTATACCAACGCCAAACCAAAGTTCATCACCGCAATGGATCGCTGCTTCGACGCCCGACACCGTTCCAGCAATCCCGTGTCCGCTCGTAAAACGCTTACAACCGCTCCACCAAAGTTTGTGCAACGTTTAATCACCGCCCGGGCAAAGCTGGCGAAGCAGCGGTAGTCCAGCGTTCAAGATTTCTGCGTTGGCCTAGCGGACCCAAGCATCCACGAACTTGCGTCTAGCGGTGCAAACTTTGACTGGGCGTTGTTGGAGCGGTGGTGAACTTCGCAAAATTGCCCGCTTCTCACCGCTCGCAATATTTTGTGCAGCTAAAAACTTTCGGAGCGGTAGGAGGGACCATAAGCGGTGGCCGAGCGTTTACGGCGTTGCCTTAACGGGGGCCAACTTCTGGCGAACGGTAACGAGCGGTGAAGATTTTTTTCACCGCTCCAGGAACGCTCTAGCAAAGTTCTTGCGGTGTGACCGGGCCTTAAATATAACATTTCTATTGGTAGAAGACATTAACTGAATGAACTTAAACATACTAGGATGTCTTATGTAATAGTTATTAATATACCTTTTCCTGATATGTTCATATGCAGGACAAACTAAAGCAAAATGATATTCTTCTCAATATCCCTAGCATTACAGATTGTACAGTATCTATAATCTATTTCTATTTTAGAGTTTACCGTCGCTTCGACTGTATTTCAGTCATACAGCGACGTCCAGCTAATTACAGGCGGAGAAAGACCACGAATGCACGGAGGCATCCGGGTAGAAACACCGACCTACCACAAGCCAGCTGGAAGGCTTCCTCACATGAAAATCCGAATTACCCTGCCGGAATTCGAACCCACGCAGCGAGGGGCTGCGTGAGCGTTAAAGTCAGCGACTTTATCCTCTAGGCCACGGAGACCCCTAACCTAAAAAAGCTGAGGATTGTGGGTTTCTTACACTAAAAGTTTTCACAAGGAAGCCGTCACTAAATCATGCATGTTTTCCTCTTAAAAGCACAGGGGCCCGGCACATTGTTTACATTATGCATTAAGTACTGATAAGTAGTAGTAGTAAGAGTTGTTGTTGATGATAATGATAGACAGACAGACAGACAGACAGACAGATAAACAAATAAATTAGTATCTCTTAAGCACAATCAGGGCACGTGACTTTATCTTATACACACACACACCTATAAGTATCTGTATCCTTTATTCTTAAATGTAGCTGTTTTAAGAATTCCGTATGTTGCAAGAAGCCTAGCATGCTTAAATTTACTGAGTTAATTCGTTGTGATGTAGAAATAGTAATTATTAATTTATGAAAATTTCTTCATTATGCTTATACCAGAAGAAAAGAAATATTAAATGCAATTACTAACATCTAATTTGTCCCTTCATGTGCAAATCACCTCCACGAAGTACGAAGCCAGTACGAAAACCAATAGGTGCGAACGTGATTTAATACATATTTTTTATTCAAGAATACAAAGGATTGAACAACAAGCCAAATGTCTATGTGAGTCCCCTCTCTTTACAGGTCATGCATACATAGCATATTACAAATTAAAGGTATTGCATGCATTATGACAATAGATGTATAGAAATAAAATTTGAAAAAAATAATAATAAATTACATTATAGGAAGAAATATCTAACAAAATTTGTGCCTTGAATTATCTCAGCGATGAATCATTCGGTAATAAGCAATCTTTTATCATGCAAATAATATCTTGCCAGAAAATAAATGAGAAAAAATAATGGATTTTATTTTACTCCTTTGTTATATTTATGTATAGGTTAGTGTTTTTTAGTAAGCATTAATGAAATTAAATCGGTCTGGCGCGGCGCAGCCGCCCGACCGATTTAATGGAATTAATGCTTACTAAATAACACTAACCTACTTAGTGTTTGAAATTATGTTTTGCAACTTAACGCAGTCTCACATTCCAAATATAGTATTGATTTTTGTGACTCCGCCCTATCCACGTGTTCCCGGCGTGAATTACATCACGTGGCATGTATGTAGTTTATGCCGATTAAATGAATTAAATGGAGACAAAAATTTGAAAAATGGAATGATCTCATTGGGCAAAATATAATTTCAAACACTAAATGCAAATCAAATCAAACAAAGGAGTATATAATATTGCATGGCTTTCACGAGTTGAGCTTGAATCAAGATCACGAGTGAAGCCAGTGCAATGTATGTCTTGTAACATGGCCAAATGTAGGAAGAAGGCGGAAGAAGGCGATATTACGGTCTCGTGACTTTGTTATGCAGACGATCCAAAATATAGAGCGTCGTAGCTATCAAAAAGAAACCCCGTGAAAATGACCAATCAGTGAATGGAAAAATTATCTTTACCAATCAAATAACTCTTTCCAAACAAACCCTCTCATTTCGACGCCTTCTGTTAATTGATGTTCTGAAATAGTTTCGCGTTTGACCTTGGATCTTGTCTTTTTCAAAAGGAATCGGGTATTTTCGTGTGAATATCATTGTTAGTTTAACATGATTATACCGTCACCGGTGGCCGAGTGGTTACAGCACAGGAGTTTGAAGTTCTGTCAATAAATAAAGAATCTATAGTAAAAAAAATAAGCTCCGTATATAAGTATTATGTATGGGGCTTATCGTTTACTATATATTACTTATTTATTGATAGAACTCCTGTGGTTAGAGCGTCCGCCTCGGAAGCGGGATGTCTTGGGTTCGATCCCCGGCAGCGACATACCAAAGTCGTAAAAAAAGGTACTATTATAGCTCCCTTTCTTGGCGCTAAGCATATAAGGGTAGTTGCAGGACTGGCTGACCCGGTGTCAGGATAATGTGACTGAGTATGGTATCATGCCATATGTCTACGGCGTGGTACTGCAGTGTGACAGCACTATATCTTTCTTAAGTAGACATCGTCTCCAAATGACTGAAATACTGTCAGTGACAGGGGTTTTCTTAAGTGGACGCCCACTTGCCCGCGCCGTTTATAAAGTTTATTTATGTAAATGAAATCTTTCCGTTTTTTTTTTAAATTTTCATAGTATATCAGGGGTAAAATGCTTGCAAATTGTGTTTGATACATAATAACTAAAATTCACCACAATATTACACATATTTAGTTTTAAACATTAACAAACACCAACTAACTTCAAGATCGGGCAACCTGTTTTCACTGGGGGCTTGCAGATGTTCAAAGTAACTTGCCCCCTGGACAAGTGAAAGTCAAATCCTTAGTAAACCCCTGCAGTGGGATGTTAAACCCAACAAACAAACAAAACAAACATATTTATATACAATTAGTATATCGGTATTTTGTCGTGTGTGTATTCATGACGAATTGTATAAAGAAATAATAATAATAATAAACTTTACAGATTGCTTCTATAGACCCCCAATAGAAATGCATCGACGGTCTCTTCCTAATTCCCTAGAGTTCCGCCTCGGAAACACAATGAAGCTATACCAGAACCATATTTTATGACTTTGGTTTGTCGCGGCAAGGGATCGAACCCACGACCTCAAACTCCCGAGGCGGACGCTCTAACCACTCGGTCACCGGGGACGATCATTGAATCATTATGCCAAACATCTTTGCATCAATCTTCTATAACTGAGACGGCCTCCAGACTAATTGAGTACGTTCAGAATGAAATCTAAAACTGTCTTGATATCACTTAAATTTCTTCTTTCCAAATCAAACGAGTACAACATTCTATGTGATTGTTTTTACGGAAACGGACGCGTCCTGTGTGTTCAGCATATTAACATAATTATGCGATTAGAAAGTCTTTTTCGAAAATATATAACAATATGATCGTCTCTGATTATCATAAATGACAATTATAACAAGTAATTTGATTGGTTGACTCACTCATTCCCTCGACATAAAAAGACGTGCGTGTCACCTCTATGCCACCGTATCAATCAGTAAGAGCGTCGATTAGAATTTTGTTTTTGCAAGGGGTCGGGAGTTCTATTCCAGTTGAGACCTTTTTTTTTTATCCCCTACCGGCTTCGCCGAAGGGGACTATAGGTTTGCACTCCGTCCGTCCGTCAGTCCGTCGGTCCGTCAGTCCGCCCTCCCTCAAGTGACGCTCCGGGTTAAGAAAATAGGGTTAGGGTTAGTTTCCGTCCGTCAGTCCGTCAGTCACACACATGTTTTCCGGACTTTTTTTCTAAACGCTTGCAGATATTCATCTAATGTTTGGTGTGTGAGTCTACCACCATGACTTACAGATCAAGTTTGAGTTTCGTTCCGGTCCACTGATTTTTGACGGAATTACGGCCCTTGGAATTAGAAAATTTCGTTAAAATAGCAGTTTTCCGGACTTTTTTTCTAAACGCTTGCAGATATTCATCTAATTTTTGGTGTGTGAGTCTATCACAATGACTTACAGATCAAGTTTGAGTTTCGTTCCGGTCCATTGATTTTTGACGGAATTACGGCCCTTGGAATTAGATTTTTTTTTAAATAGCAGTTTTCCAGACTTTTTTTCTCAGGTTCGAGTTCGTTTTTTGATTCGCTGATTTTTGACGACATTGTGGGCCCTGGACTTACAAAATTCTGTACATGCTGAATTGGACTCATTATTATTAGCTGGATGTTGTTATATGACTGAAATAAACAGGTTGTGTTTGTGTGTGTGTTGGGGGATCTTAGTTTTCCATTTGCCGGTAGGGGACTTAGTATTGGCTAAGCAATACTTTCATAATACTTGTTTTAATTCTTCTTTTTTTATTTTTATTTTGAATACTTATTTTTTAGACTTTCATTATTCTCTCTATATAAATTATTTTTAGAGATGTCGATTTTTCTAATATGAGGGTCCTGTGCATAGACAGTTTCGGTTATAAGGTCAAAACAGTAGACATGAGAGGGGGACATTATGTTTAATGTAAGCCGTCATTTGAAACATTTTGTTTTTAATCTTTTCTTCTTAGAGTCTCAAATGACTGTACTGTCTCTAGTCTGTATGACACAAATCAGAAAGTACTTAAGGGATTGAATTTATACTTTATATATCAAAATCCATGATTTTTGTGTTTGCGACATGAAATTCAATCCATTCACCCAGAACTGAAATTCTGCAACAAAATACGATCCCAACATGTTTAGCGATGGTAAACTCGAGTATTTAGTATAAATACTACAAGGTGTGATTGTCCGTTTTGCTATAAACTAATTTATTTACCGCCAGTCCTTTGCGTGATTGACAGGTAAAGCTATTTTGAACCAAGTTTTAACGTCACATGACAGATTCTGGCAGAAGGTGGGAGGGGCTAACACTAAGAGACCCAGGTGTGAACTTGTTCTTGAGGTCATTCCAATGTTTTTTCTTTGAACTGACAAAACAAACAACTTGAAAGGCACCCAAGTCACGAGGGACCCTTTAAATATATGCCGACAAAGAATACCTAAAGTAGAAAATGGTTTGGTCTGCCGCGCTTAAGGAAATTCCGGAATTTACCGACATTAGACCAGCTGAAGCCTAAAATTTAGGCTAAACCAATCAAATCATAGTATATTAAACCCGGAGAATTCCGATTATTCATAAGCTTCCGCAACTTGCGCATGTTTGCATCATTCTAGAGGCTTCTCCGCATCGAACAAGACGCAATGGATTGTTACAGCTTACCTAGATCTTATTTTTGCCATTACCGAAATGGTAAGTTGTTCTTCTCCCCCTTATTTCAATTAAATAATCTGAGTTACCAAATGTTACTCATTTGAAAAAGGCCAGATTTTACTTTGGACATGTACATTCTAGCCCTTTCTCAATATATTTTTTTCAATCTTGTAATAAAAACCTGACCAATGTCACGTACGCTAATTGCCGACAGTGATTTTTTTTGGATTTTTTCCCACTACCCATGCCCTGTAAAAGGGGAAAATAAGCGCGACAACCTTTAAAAAGGGGAAATTTATAAATAGGAATGATTATGATATTCTAAGTAACTGTTGTTCATATTTGTTATCATGAATTTAATAAATAAAAAAACAGCCAATTTAATTTAAACTTATCTTTTTTTTTTTCTTCAAAAAACTCATGATACAATTTTGATAGTACATGTTATTTGTATATCATAATTGCTATTAGTCAGCCATCAAATCCCAGAAAAAATGCCCTCACACTGACTAAATAAACATGATCATCAGAGAGTCAAGTGACTGTTTATTTAGTTACAGGACAAATTTTCTATGTTTCTGGCCCTTAAACCTGTCCACTAGCTGGTCAAGATCATTATCTGACAGAGGCCTGTTCAAATGATATATCGAAGTAGAATTTGAAGTAGTTGAAGGATTTTGACAATCCGGTGTTGAATCCGACGGTGGTTTAACTTTTGGCCTTAAAAATGAAGAAATTTTAGGGAGGGATGATAAACTTTTTTTAGTGATGCGTTTTGTGTAAAATTTTGAGTTGTGCGGCATTGTACATTACATCATTAATCATCTGGGCGGTTGACTGTAATAAAATACACGTACCGACAAGCGTCTACGATCGGGAAAAAAAACGCGTTTAAATCCCGGATACATACCATAATACCATACATACGTATTTCACAGGAGTTTAAAATTCTCAAATAAATTTTAAAAAATCGAGTCTGTGATATTTTGCCCCTATTCTAAAATAGAAAAGGGCGAAAAATCACGGACTCGATTTTTTTAGTCACTGTGTCGGGCTCGGAATTTTTAAATTTTCCGCATTTCTGGCGCGTGCCATTTACATAAAACAGCCAGTCTGGTTGTCTGTTTATCGGTGTTTATTCGCCTGCAGCTACACTGCGTTGATAGACAAAATCGATAACCGGTCTGTGTAACCTTCACCTTGTCAGCTTGTGTAACGGGTTTATACAGTTAGGTGTGTTCGGCATATTCGACAGATTATCGGCTAATTACAGTTAATATACAGAGGATAAATTCGCACCGGTCATCTTTTTTTTCTTTTCTTTTGAATAGCAATGGCCGATAGCATGTAAATTCTGTGATTGAAAAATCGTTTTACAGGGGAAAATTTAGTGCAAATTAGGGGAAAAATGGACACTTTTCGCCGAGGGGAAACTGCCGTTATTCGGCAGTAAAATCGGCCAAAAAAAATCACTGGCCGATAACAGTTAAAGGTAATGCATTGTTTTGTGGATGAAAGCAATAAAAGACACAATTTAAGTACTTTTAGTATTTTGCAAAGTAGATGCACAACTTTCTCTGGCCATGTAAATAAAAATATCCAGAAAGTGGGTTGCATCAGTTTTTGCCAATTTTCTTTCACTTTTGAAAAAAATAATAAAAGGAATCTGAAACGATATCAGAACTTACGTAACTTTTTGCTACGGATTGTAATAAAACAGTTATATTGATCACTATAACCCACTCCTTTAATTAATTTTATTCATATACATAAAAACTGGGATTTCTGCTGAAAAGGAACACATACAGATGGCAACATGTGTTTTATGTGAAACAATTTATCTTCAACTTGCATTTCTTTTTTTCAGACAGTAATTTTGGTTTTAAAGAAATACAAACATCAGGAGTGGACGCCTTAATACTACATATATTTAGTTTTAAACCTTAACAAACACAAACTAACTTAAAATCGGACAAGCTGTTTTCACTGGGGGCAAGTAGATGTTCAAAGTAACTTGCCCCCTTGGCAAGTGAAAGTCAAATCCTTAAGGAAACCCCTGAACATAATACAGATTACAATGTAATGTTCACTTTTTTAAACATATACATGCATTTAAATCAATAGAAAATGAAAGAATAATTTTAAACTTTTAAATTTGACATATCTTTGAGTAATATTTAGATCATGATGTTGATATATGATTTTTTTTTAAAACAATAGGTAAATCAGTCATTTGTCTCAAGTAGACGTCTCCAAATGACCGAAATACTGTTGTTGGGACGTTAAACCCAACAAACAAATCAGTCATTAAGCATGGTTAATTATTTAAAACATACTTTTAGTGCAAAAAGAAAAGTATCATGATGATTTGAAATGAGATAATATTGTTTTTATGTAGAATTAAGCATTTAGAGACCATCAAAATGTGTCAATCAAAGGTGAAAATGTACCCCAAAAAAATCGATACGCGGAAGGGGTCCACTCCTGCACCCACCCCACACTAAAGTTTGTGCCTGAATTTTTTTCTGTGAAAGCCCCTTGATACCACACCCAATCACATTATCTTAAGACCTGGCCAACCAGTTCTAGAACTACCCTTATATGCTGAGCGTCCAAGCAAGAGAGCTATACCAGTAACAATCAATTTAACATACTCATCCAACCTTGATATATAGGTGACTGGTCACAGCCGTAATTTTAAATAAATATTAAATAGATCATATCATATGATGTACATGTGTACCTTTAGTTTCATATAAATGTGAAGTCATCATCTTAGAAAAATAAAGCATTTTATAACGGCCTGTTTATTTCTTAGAAGACTCGGTGATTTCCGGTTTTACCGACATTTGTTTAGACAATCAAATGACCATGTGGCACGTGATTTATGGTATCTGACAATTCTATTGGTTCTTTTTATAGACAGATGCTAATGTTTCAAAAAATAGCACGAGAAGAATAAATTTGCATAGGTAATTTTCCACTGGATAGAACTTAATTGCATGAAGAAAAGAAAACGAAACCTGACATGCATCATTCTATTTATTTAGTCATATTCCGGATTTTGTTGATTGATATATGTATTTGAATTTAAAGAATCCATTAATTATGAAAAAGAAAGATACTTATACGTAAAACTTTGGCAAATATCGATATTTCTGGTGGTTGAAATTTCTTACAACGTACAAGTCCTATGAACACACATACGGTTTAAACCGGTGACCCCAAGTATTAAAATGTTTCTAATGTAATTTTTTTCAGAACAAACACGTTTTATATAGATTGTAATATGATTAAAGTTTCAACAGCAACATTGCTATTTAGTCTTTTTTGCCGATAAGGAACTTTTATGCTGTTAAAAACTGACTGCGTCAATTTGAGTCTCCATGAAGTAACGGGTATTTGAGTCGAAATGCGTCCGTATGAAATAACAGGTAAATGCGTCAGAATGAGTCTCTTTGAAGTAAAGGGTTAATTGTCTATATTTCACCGTCCGGTACAGACATTTGTCAGTCACATTGTCTGATGAACTGGATTTTTATTGGCCCGATGGGCGTACTGAGTTTTTTTTTCCCGGTCATAGCTTTTATCGGCCCTGGACCGAAGGGCCGATCCAATCTGAATTTCTGTGTGGCAGGGCATAAAAACACATCAGAAAGGGGAAAAATTGGATAAAGCAAAATAATGATCAACCCAACGGCCAGGAATAGAGCCCACGGCTTCTCATTCCCGAGTCAGACACCCTTACCACAGGGACAGTATGCAAGGAGAACTGCCTGTTTGATAAATGAACAAAATACAGTTGGAATGGACATTCTTACTATAAACATACACTTCATATTTTTTGGGTTAAAAATTTAACCTTCAGTGATCTTTAACAGGGATCCAACGGCTTTTTCGACATTGGTCACCGATGACACCATTAGCCCATATTGAAACACGACACCACAAAAGCATGTTTTAAGCATCACCCATTATCCTGTGTACAAAAAAAAATAAATGAATATACAGTCTAACCAGTCTTAAGCAGTCAGTCACAGGAACAAGAGAAAGTGGCCACTTAACAGAGATGGTCACTAAATGGAGGTTAAATATATAACAAAATGCTAGTTTGGTAAAATTGCAAATGCAGGTTGGCTGCTTAATACAGGTGACCACTAGTACAGGTAGTTGTAAATACAAGCAATCAATTAATAAGTATGCACTATGCCCATAATAAGATAAGACAAATCTAATATTGCTCATGTCAATGTTTTTCCCAACAAAGAATCTCTCAAGTGCTTCCATAAGAGCCAGGCTTGTAGTTCTTTCCACATTGATGAGGCCCAAATACACTTCAGTGGGGCCCATTTCCTTGACATATCTCGCAAATACTGCAAACTGGGTTCTATTTGTCGAATCCGTACTTTCGTCTGCTAGCAGAGTGAATTTTTCATCCCTCAATTCTGTTAGAATTTTATTTTCTATATAGTCACTCAGTATTTTCTATAATTATAGTCACTCAGTATTTTCTATATAGTCACTCAGTATTTTTTATATAGTCACTCAGTATTGTTATCAGTTCAGATATTGAACTGCTTGAAAGATAGTTCACTGATTCTTTCATTGCTATGTTGCTTACATCAGCATTTTCACAAGCATCACCCATGAATTTGATTATGTCTGTAATGTTTTGAATAGCCCAGTTCTTTTCAGCAACAAAAACACACGTCTTAAGCAAAGTTTTGATGTATTTCTGATTTCCAGCCCTAAGCTCTTCATCCTTTTTCTCAATCTCGTAACGCATTTGTTCAACAACACTTTTCTTCCCTGACCTTAAATTGGTAAACTTCTCCACTGATAGTTTATGGTTAAATGAGTTTTGATGTTCATCAAGCCTTCGGCTTGGATGTGTGTTTAGAACAGCACCACATGAAGCATAAGGTGTGGAATGATCAGTATGTGTGTTGAACAGCTCACAAAACTTGCACATGTACCCCCTTTTATGGTGACTAAAGTACATCCATTAAAGTACATCCATTGAAACCTATCTTGATATGTTGCCTCATTAAACAGTCTGCCATAATGAGGGCGAGACGCACTTTTAATGTTAGGTTTTGAAGGTTCGGCAGGTTTATCTGGGGTAAATTCAATCGGTGGCGCGCTTGAATCTATGACTGATTCACATGGATCATCATTAACTGCACTCGCTATAACAGTTACAGAATCTGAACGACGACGATGATGGCTGATATTCATTCGCCGATGTTGATTTACTGGCCGTGATAATTGTGATTTCACTCGCGATATCCAAATCGGCAGACGGCGGTGATGGCTGACCTTCATTCTCTTGTGTTAATTGACTGGTAGTTGTTGTGAAATATGATCTAATTTTTAGTACCTTTTCAGTCTGTTAACTTTATTTTTTTGTTGTAGTGGCGCCAGTTGTGCGACATTTTGCATTGTGTTCACATGTTGTGAAGGAGAAATATCAACTGGTCACCTGCATATCGATGTGTTGTATATATGAAAGGGAACCAGTCATACTGCGCGAGTGGTCTCCCCTGTTTTAAATATCTCTCGCAGATGCACATTTTAGTTTGTATATTATTTGGGGGGGGGGGGGGTTCATCGGCGGTAAAAGCGAATTTTTTGTTAAATCGTCTTGGGGGGGGGGGGGGGGGGTCATCGTAAAAAGCGAATTTTTTGTTAAATCGTCGATAAGATTGAACTTTCTTGGATGGGAAAAAAAACTCAAAGGGGAATTTATGCTTAGTTTGGGGGGAAAAATGTCTTATTTTGCTGAGGGGAAGCCACCGTTACACGGCGGCTCATAAAGAAGAACCTGATAATGGTTAAAAAAAAAATCAACGCATGAATGTTATTTTTGTGAATTACCTAAGCAGTCAGACTGGTTATCAGTATTGCTCACGTGGATATACGCTAGACCGAAAAAAATTGATAAGCAGTCTACAACATGACTTTCACCTGTGTATTTCACAGTAAGGCCAGTTATGATAGTTGGGACTTTAGTGTTGAAGGGCTGAGCAGGTTTTCAGCAAATTACACTGATTGTATGGGTGAATGGAGGATACCCTCAGATATCATCATTTAATTGCTGGTAGAATCAAAAGACAGTCGTTAATTGTTTCAGCTCTGATTTAGGATCTTGTAAAACTTTTTTTGGCAAACGAAAGCGAGTAGTACAAACTAAATTATCAACTATGATAAAGTATTTTTTTTATCAAGTCATCTTTCCCAATCTCATTTTAGTGTTTTAAGAGTAATTAAAAAAAAGATTTAGTCAATACGCCAACCCCTCAATCGAAGTTGGTGATAATAAATCCATATTAAGGGAGCATGGAAAATTAAGTTACACTTGAAGACTATCTAGAGCAATGTTCTGTTACATCTGCAATAAGGCTCATATATTACATATTGCATTTCTAACTGCTTACAATATATATATAGTCTTAAGCCTACATTTTATAGAGGTTATTTTTAATGATAACTGATCTACATGAAAAAAAAAATCACAAAAATTGTGAAAATTGTTTGTTTTTTTCCCACAAAAAGCCTTACACAGTCATTTATTTTATTGTTTATATGACTTTCAAGCCTCCGCATTGAAGAGTGTTGCATTTAAAAGTCGCGCTTTCATTGGTTGATAATTTAATCAATGACTACTGTTTTTACAACGGTTTGCGTGCCTTTTTCCCCACGGCATGATGTCATGTAGTGAAATGGAATAAGTCAGCTGGGGTTTTTGATGACGCAATTGTAATATGCATTTTGAAAATGTAATAAGCATTTTGTAAATATGATAAGCATTTTGTATTATATGATAAGCATCGTAATATTGTAATAAGCATTGTGATAGTTCAATTAGAAAACAAATCAACAAAAACAGGTGGATATCCTGGCCGCCTCATAGCCCTGTACCATATTTGCTTAAATAAACTTGATCTTGTACAAGACACCTTTTTTCTCTCTTTTAGGAATCAAAATCAAAAACTGTTTCTGAGAGAGAGAACACTAGATCGGAGGAAATCTGATATATGATACAACCTACCTCCGTCTTTTACTAGGAGTCTGTAAATGAGCAGAGTTTGCCAGTTCGCTGTATGCCGAATGTTAATCATCAACAATATTTTCTGAATGTCCATTCTATATTCAGGAGATGTCGGGGACTTTCCATTACCAGTCAGCATTCTGCCTGCCACCAACCTCTTGATGATAGCAGGTATATATATTTAAAAGATTCTTACATTTTAGACATTTATTTAGATACCTACAAAAGCTGAGTATACACAGGGATCATTTTGGGCTGCGATTATGCTTGATTAAAATTGCACCTGAAATCATCAAATGGGATAAAAGTTTGCATCTGTCAGAGATGGTGAAAAATGTACCGTAAATATGTGTGTATTGTGCGCATTTCTATGACTTCAATTTCGATTTCTGAGAAGGGGTGCGCACAATACATGAGAATTCAGTTTTTCCTTCATGTTTACAATCTTTACCCCACCCACTAGGAAGCCATATCGGCAATCTCCAAAGTCTATAATTTTATGATTTGTATTCATATTTTAAATTGGTATTAAAGCTCTATCGTATATAATTGCCAGAAAATTGTTGTCTGTCTGTGATTTCTTCATTATAATTGTGAAAGAAATGCTTACGAAACCATTGTACTGGTTTGTTTATATATTGCTGTGAATCACCCAGAACCCGTTCAGTACTGTACTTTACATAATAATT
>CM037790.1:56550632-56600632 GCA_021229015.1 Solen grandis
ATCACTCATTATATATTGCAACACCGACTATATCGCTCTATTAATCTTTTTCATCTTTTATGACTTGTAAATAGTAATTAAAAGCACTTGTTCCTTTTTATTTGATAGGGCAGAGTCGTCCAACCAAAAAATCTCTGACGTTTTATGAAACATAATTTCGGTTTTAATGCCTTATCATGTTTCATAATATATATTTATAAATATAGCAAAATGTTACGCAAAGACAAATACGTGTTTCCAAAAATGCATTTAAAATGGTACTTCCAGAGTATATATTTAAGAACAGTGTATAACGCGTACTTTTGTTTTGCTAAATGATGTCACGTTGCTTTCTGAGTCGTAACATTTTTAAGTTTCGATATTTTTCAAATAAGTCAAAGAATAAGGTATATAAAGCCATTTATAACAAAACATACAAGCTGTTTCACCGTTCTCGTCAGCATGTTGACCGGTTTACATAGCTAATTGTATTTTGGAGAATTTATATTGATCACCATTATGTTTAGGTATTATTTAAAACTTTATTTAAAAAAGAAAATCTAAAATTTATATTGATCACCATTATGTTTAGGTATTATTTAAAACTTTATTTAAAAAAGAAAATCTAAAATGATATGGTTGCGATTGCTTACCTCCGGCATCCAGAATAACATATTTTTGTCCTGCCTTTAGGGACGCAAGGGAAAGACTCTCGTCACCAAGGTTTTTATCAACCTGTAGGTACCGACAGTACAATGATGCTGCTTCAGGTTCCAATGCGAAAGTTAAATTATCCCTTGAAATCCCGGCCTATTTATAAGACATATATAAATTATATAAATTAATTCGAAAGCAGGGTAATCTAGTAGTAGTGCACAGAAATGACAGTGAAACGACCTGGGGGTTTAGAATTGACTTGACTTGACTATTTGAGTTTACCGTCGCTTCGACAGTATGTTAGTCATATAGTGACGCCCAGCTAATTACAGTAGGAAGAAGACCCCGAATGCACGGAGGGATCCGGGTAGAACCACCGACCTACCGCAAGCCAGCTGGAAGGCTTTCTCACATGAAATTCTGAATGACCCTGTCGGGATTCGAACCCACGCGGTGAGGGGCTGAGTGAGTGCTAAAATCAGTGACTTTACCCTCTCGGCCACGGAGGCCCCTAGGGGTTTAGAGAGGGAGAGAGAGGGGCAACATAATAATCCTTCCAATGTAAAGTACAAGTACATGAATCGTCTAAAAACATTTGTATAGTCACAAGAATTGGTTTACAAATCTCGTAAAGTAGAAAGATGTAAATAAAGAAAAATAGAATGTTACAGTTTTGGTAATGTGGACTGACATTTTGAAGCGGAGTTATAGTCAACAATTGCTCTTACATCTTCAGCCGCCTCCCTCATGAAATCTTTGGCGGCGTCATTCCAGATAGCCGGTACAGTCAGGACCCACAGTATCTCTCCCGGCTTTATGTTGCTGTCCATCAATCGCTTTCCAGCAGTTTTCAATAGGTCATCTTTCAGGAATCGGATTAACAATGAAAAAACTGTCTTTGCTGGCAGACTTTTCTTCTTGTTTTCTTCCTCCAGATTAATATTCCTTTCAACGCCCTTATGTAAACCATAATTAATATTTACTTTTTTCGAGTAATTTGGAAACAACAAAAACAAGACAAGACGCAACATTTTGTAGAGCGCTAAATAATGTAAATCATAACAATCCCTAATCCTTGTAAAAGTCGTTCTACTTTCGTTTCATACGGATGTTCTTACAAAATCACGTTGCGAATCATAGAAATAAAGTTTTGTCACTGAAGTATAAGGGCCCATGCGATCGCTTTTTCAATCGCCTAAGGAACAAGAACTCGGCACAATAGAGTGTTTCAACATTTACATTGACCTTTACATACATCCCGAAATAAAAAGAAAAATTATTTGCCTCATAAAAGTATTCAAAATAATTATGTATTCTTTTAATCTTTTGATTTGAATTGAAATTTCATTGTCATGATGTAAAGCCCTTAAAGATATTTATTACGTACAATTCTTCCATACAACAGCATCTTGAAGCGCCGGAAGAAATACCACTGTTCATGTTTTTCATCGGTAGAAAGGTCTGCGTATTTAGACTCAGCTTCGTATCCAAATGAGTCAAAAGTCTTCCCATCGGGCTTAATCAGGATACACGTTGGTCCTACAAGTTTTAAGAAACAATGACTGGTTAGTCTTTCTCTTCTTTCCATAAGTCATTGCTAAAATCGTATACAATTAATTAAGACCAGAATAATGTAAAACATGTCTCTTTTTAAGAATACCTATTGCAAAAAACAACAACAACAAACAAAACATTATGCATATAATGTCATTTATCTGACTACCCCCAGTTTTATTCAATCTGTACCAGGGGACGAAGTTTGTTAAAGAATGATCAGTTATTCCTGTGAAGTTTTGTCAGTTGATGTAGAGTTATTCCCCTTGTTATAATTAGAATAAAAGATTTACGTTCTATAAAGTGTTTCCATCAGTACGAATAGGATACAAACGTAATAGTAATTATTTAGATACGGATAGATATTTCATTAACCCCGTATATATTGTTATAAACGATAGTGTACTGACCAGATTGATAATTATTACTTAAACCAGCGATAAAATAATAATGAATGTATACAGCTACATAACATAATAAATTTAGAAATAAGAGTAATTTAAAAAATCCATTAAATCAGTTTAAATACCTTTTGATGACACTAACTGGCCACCCGTCCAGGTTTTTGCAGATATCTTGGTGGGGTTAGCTTCATATTCATGTCGAAAAGAAAACGCCCAGCCTGAGTATGTAGTTCCAAAGTCAATTGCTGCTACCAGTATGGGAGTCTTCTCGTCCTTTCTCTTTGCCTAATTATTTACAATACAGAGAGTATCTTTTTAGGTATTTTTCCGTTGCACTTTCATGTGGATTTATGTAAAATATGCATGCAGTGATTTCCAACCCTTTTTCATAGTATTTCAGTCATTTTGAGCCTCTGTCTAGTGACCAACTGCAGGATCACGTCGCGATACTATATGGAGTCACATTACTATTTCGACAGTGAACAGACACCCTATATTAATGCTAAGCGTCGAGTAATAACTGAAGTATCGAGCGGCCGAAATAGATAATGAATGGATAGTGAATATTCTGTAAAAGAACATGATGTTATTATTTTATTAGGTTGCCTGGATAACCTATTGGTAACGTGCCTCGCTTCCCACAATGCGTACCGGCTTCGATTCCTGGTAATGTACATGAGAGGGTACAGTGGTCGCCCGTCCAGACACGTGGGGTTTTCTCCGGGCTCACCGGTTTCCTCCCATAATAATGACCACATACGCCGCCACCATAGCCATCGAGAGTGATTAATATAAGTTTTGATAACTTGTTTCGTAATCTATGTAAAATGAAAAAAGTTTATACTTTAAATTTTATTATTAAATAATGACCTACGTAAGGTAAAAAATTTATATGTAAAACATATGTAAATAAACTATGCCTGGATGAAAGCCCACAATTTAAAAGGAAATGTATTGTTAAATGTTGCTTTCAACTGAAACGTTTCTCTCAAACCTCAATTGTACTTCCCATTCTATGTAATCTAATCCCTAACTATTTTTATTTTTCGATAATAAGAATGAAATTGAGGTTCCAAAAATATTAAAAGGAAAAAAAATGTTCAGATAAATATTTGATGCCTGTTGTGATCAGAATTAAATGTGGAATTACTCGTATGAAACTTGGTCAAATTCAAACGTTTTAAAATGTGCATTTTGGTGATCTGGTTGTTTCGATTCCTTACTGTATGTGTATAATTTAGGAAAGAACTAATGAGTTTTCATTTAACTTGAAATTAAGACTATTTAACAATTTGAAGTTTTGAATAAACTTCCAATGATGTACTAGATTTGAACACTCTACAACTGGAAACAGATAATTGATTTTTTCATGAAACAAAAACCAATCATTAGGGAGATATATGCTATACCATTTTAACGGCAATGGTGTGTCGCGGCCGTGGATCAAACCAAAGGCCTCTCAGTTACGAGGTAGACGCTCTTATCACTCTATCACTTGAGCAGATGACACGCCAAACCTCTTGTCATATAATCAGCTTTATAAATATGAATTTCAGGGGTAAAGTGATTTAAAGCCCGGACACGTGTGTTAGACGGACAAATAGACGGACACGGTGATTCCTTTGTTCTCCAAACCTCTAAAATGATACAATATTTGCTAAAAAAATAAAAAAATATCTGATTTCAACAACGAATTTTAGCAAAACTTTATATAAAAATGAACTTTTCTTATGTTTGAATATTAATATTTTTAAAGAAAACATAATATTGCAGCTGATGGCGAAAGTGGGTCAATGTGAAACAGCGTGTTAATCAACGTGACTTGACTTGACTATCAGTGTTTACCGTCGCTTCGACAGTTTTTCAGTCATATAGGGACGTCCAGCTAATTACAGGTGGAGGAAGACCCCGAATGTACGGAGGCATCCGGGTAGAACCACCGACCTACCGCAAGCCAACTGGAAGGCTTCGTCACATGAAAATTTACTTCCGGGTCTTTTCAAAGAAATGAAATATTATCAATAGTATAGTCCATTTGAAATAAAGAATAAATTTCTTATTTCAAAATATTTTTAAATACAATAAATATGCATTCGTACATCTTAGCGTTTATGGGAATTGATAATAAATGCACATTACGCCTACCTTTGTAGTTATAATACATAGAGAATTACACATCTTGTAATTTTTATAGCTTTATATTAGGATAATATATCTTAAATGAACGAAATATTTTTTAAAATACATCGAACACTTAATATAAAGAAAAGCGTACCATGGTACCTGCTACATATGATCAAGCATCCAGCGTTCTGATCAGTTACTGATGCTTCTGAATAATTGACAAGGGCGCTCGTTTCGGTGTAACCACGTGACAAAAATGCATATCTTGATTGGATGATAAAATATCACGTGATCTTTTCGGCCAATAAGAAACTATGAGGAAATAAATCAGCTGATTTCTAAGTATTTTGTATAACTGGTTTTTCATACATTTTCTTGTATGCCTTACCTACCTTAACTGCATATGCAAATCTCAACCAAGCGTGAATTTTGAAAATGTACGTTTCAATGATTTTTAGGTAGATGTAGCTATTTTAATTTTGTCAGCTAAAACAAGTTGATTATATCAAACGCCGAAAAATATATGTCTTACAATCATTAACATTTTTGTGTAAATGAAAACTTTATTAAATCAGGGTCGTTTGAAAGATACTGGGCTACCCGTTTACATATATATCAGTGTAATTGATGAGGGTATTCGAGTATTGCACCGAGTAACAATATTTTAATCATCGCTTGTAGTGATAAACCTGCCCTGGTTCAAGTGCAACATGGAGGTCATAGTTTGGTTCCCGGTCGCAACATACAAAAGTCCTTAAAAACCGTTAGAATTAGCACATGTGCTGGGATATGTTGCGCCCATCATATAAAAATAAAATGGTTGTTTTATGTTATTTGATAACGGCGTGATATCAAAAATATATCTTATGTTGACAAAAGTCCCTTTATGACTGAAATATTGTCGGTCAAGGAGAGGAAGATACACAGAGCGACTCCATTTTTACACGTATACCCTTTACACTTTGCTTCAGGAGAAATATGCAATAATCGTAACGGAATCTAGTAAATGTATCAAATAAAGACATACGTCGTATACTACGCAAATCTCGATGCCAAAGTGTACAGAGTGTCCGCCCAGTAAATGGAAGGTCATGAGTTCGAACCTTGCCCACGACACACTAAAGCCATAAGGTAAAGTACCGGTATGTCGAACTTTTACTTGGTGTTGTTTTAGGGCTTCTTGACCCAGTGTCAGAAAATGTAACTGGGTCTGGTATAATGTCTTTCATTTGCATGAATACAACCCGGCTAAGATATTTGAATTTTACTTAACGGACCATCACCTTTCAATGTCGGATCCAGAAGATTGGGTAAGGGGGATTATATATTGAGAAAAATGATGGCAGTGACAATGCAAGAGGCTTGTAGCTTTGCCTGAGCCGTGAGAAAGGTGTAATTCTGGTTAGACTGGGGACCAGGAGGAACGAACTCCCCATCGATTTTCTTAAATTCAAATAGTGCATTCTTGTGAGATTTTTTTTTTTTGGGGGGGGGGGGGGGCAGTGTCTACATTTATGTATGGTCGGGGAATCACGCCAGGTTCTCCCAACCCCTTAAGCCAGTCAGTGCATTTAATGAAACCACCAATGCGCGGTACAAGAATACACAGGTATAATTCAATTCAGATGAGTATATATGTAACGTGTGTACTGATGACGGCTTATTTTGGGTTTTAGCCAAAACGGTTTCTCATAAGGCTGTTTAGATATATGCATTCGATAACGAAATATTAATGAATTATTCGGATTAAATTGCAATTATTTTGATAAATGCACGTTGAGACATATTTCGGGCTGAACGACATACGCATCTACAGTATGTTACAGTCTTTTACAGCGTCTCTGTATGACTGAAAGATTTTTCTATTGCGCGCTTCATAAAACTTATGTTTACTCCTTCGATTGCGGTGGAGGTATAAATGGTCTACATTCCCTTTTATTTTAATCCCAGTCAACGCTGAATATCATATTTCTCGTTATTTCTACCAATCAACTTTGAACGAGCTGCTTTAAATGTCCCTCACCAGGTTAAGCCTAACATACGTCTATATAAAATTAGTGACCACCTTCATCTGTCATCCAATACAAACGCTGCATTCCTTTATATTTTTACATGTCGTCTTCAAAGAATGACCAAATTCGATACTGCATCGAATTAAGCTCATAGACTCCTACTATTTTTCATTGTGATATACATGTAGTTAAATAAAACTTAGTATTAAGTATGTTAGTGCACTATCCGTACTTGTTCTGCAGAAAAAAATAAAACAAAATCAGGCCGTGTTACACCGTATATAGCTTACGCCGTATATAGCTTATATGTGAGCTGTAAACGTCGGTTGACAAGCTATATACGTTGAATACAGGCATACACTTTTGAGATAGGTCCTTCATCTTAACGTATATAGCTCACTTGGTGGATGACCAGTGTTAAACATAATTGTGATTATACATGATCGATATTAGCACCATCATTTTTGATGCACTAATAGTTTGTTTGCTTAGATGAAAGGTCGCAGCAACATTATTTTAGTTGTTTGAGGACTTTTGCCTACACGAGATTAATAAAGTGTTGTCGCACTGCAGTTTCTCATCGTAGATAAATGACTTGATACTTGAAGAAGTAGATCTAGTACGGTAAATGTAGCAGTGTAGTAACAGTAGTAGACTAGTAGTAGTTTCTACCCGGATGCATCTGTGCATTCGGGGTCCTCCTCTACCTGCAATTAGCTGGACGTCGCTATATGACTGAGATACTGTCGAAGCGACGGTTAACACAAATAGCCAAGTCGTAGTCAAGTCAAGTAGTAGTAGTAGTATAGTAGTCGTAGTGTAAGTAGCAATGATACTACTTATGATGATAATAATAATAAAATATTTTTCTAATGAAGATAGCTTTTTGGTGTTGTCCACGTTGGCCAAGTGCTTAGAGTGTCCACCACAGGAATGGGAGGTCGTGGGTACTGTTCCCTACCGCGACACAACAAATTCGTAAAAATTGTACATATATATCAGGGTAGTTCCAGGACTGGTAAGCCCGGTGTGTCACCTTTTTAACAAATTGACCCCTAATTAAATAAATTTATGAAAAGGGGAATGCATGCATTTAATAATTATTGTATATTTTGTTTTAAAAAAAGTACATACGTTATCAAAATGCAAAGTGTTTTGCTTACTGTTACCAGGCATTTGTTGGGCCAAAATATATGCGAAAAGGCTAAAATGCCAATTTTCCGTACAATTCCGCTCTTTGATGTCAAAAAAGATCGAGTAAAACCATCAACGACAATGATATGCTGACAAAGACTTGCAGAGCATAAAGGTACATGTAGCTGAAATATCATTGTGGTTGATGGTTTATCTTAAGATTTACATTAAAGAGTAAATGAACATGTGTATATGTGTGTTTCTTTATTTAGACTTTGCGGTCAAAATTAACCCAATAATTTTCATGGGGTTTTATTTTTGTTAGGGAGACAGCAGGTAGAAGATATATTGTTTTGATACAAGGGAGGCTGGGTGCGATACCTTAGCTTTTTGAGAATAGACCCCCTGGTTCATTTACGTGTCCGATGTATAGCACCGATACATGGTAGACAAGTTCCTGGGTAGACCCAGTATTGAGTACTTCGAGTTCCCATAGCAACCGCATTTAGCAAGATCAGACAATGGTGCATGCCATCTGGCATACATTTTCGCCTCAAATATCTTCATGGTAACAGTATTTAAAAAATGCTTTCTGATATTATAGGACAATTCGCAAAACAAAACATGCAATGCCTTTGAATTCCCTGTTTTTATTCTTATTTTTTATTATTTTTTTTTGAAAATTGGGGGAAAAATTCAAAGATGACACTAGTATATCAGTCACGTGCTTTGATCTCAACACATTTAAGTATATTTTGTAGTTCCATAGCTAGTTGCCATACTGTCAGAATAATGTGACATATGGTATTAAACCACTTTCCTATTGCGTTATTTCGCAATATCACAGTAAAGATGTGCAAATTTTGTCTCATGACACAATTCCTCCAAATTACTGAAATCATGTCGGAGGGACATCAAACCCAAGCCGACAAGCAGTATTTTCCCTCATATTTTATGTTATGATAGCGTATAATTCCCGTAACTTGAACATGCTTGCGACTATCTTATCCGAGAACGAGAATACATTCTCTCATATCTTTGTCTACACGAACACATATCGAGGGCTAAGTTTTATTTTATAGATAATTCTCGATTTCCAAATCTCCTCAATAATATTCATTTACATATGATAATACACAACTACACACTCTTACACCTGAGTAATCATCAGGTAAGTTATATCAACCGTTTTGCCAGGATGAAGTTATTTACTGATTTCAATTTTCCCTGTGTATTTAACAAGTGTACACATCTATTTATAAAATATGCAAGTAAGTATATAATCTCTTTAAGGTCTTAATATAAGGGGAAATAACCGATGTGTAGACTCTAAAGTATGAACTTCAGGAGCATCAGTAATTAATGTCAACTGTTTTGAAACTGGGGGTTATGGGTTCAGATCCCAGTAGGTTTTTTTATCTTTTCCATCTGATCATTATTTCCTTGCTTATTTTTATTTTCATTATCTGTATAGGTATTTCATTATTTTATGGTCAAGTACCAAGATGAACTGACTTGATCTTATGTACTTGCTTCACTTACATATTATTTAATTCTAAAAGCCGTTATAAAAGTGTATATCTTAAAGATATTAATTAGATATTAGATATTAAAATGTCTAATAACTGTACTTACAAGTTATTACAGAGAATACTTTTTTAAATGTAAAACACACATTTTGAATGATTTTTAAAAAAATGTGAAAGATATTACAATTGCACTTCTTATTCTCAAACATATTCTGTATTATACAATATTATATATCAAAGAAAAGTATATATTATATATACTTTTAGTTTAACAATTCATTGATCCCGTCAATGGATAGCATCAGATCGGAGAGCCATCCCACTGACCCCCTTTCAAACAGTATGTTCAGCACTATTATAATATATCAAATGTTTTACGGGTCTAAGTTTATTTTGTAACTGAAGAACATAATATATTTGAATGGCATATTATTTAAACTCAACAATCTTATGTACACAAATTAACAAGTATCCTTTACTAACAGAAATAGAAAGAACATCATACATGTGATTTTTTCATTTTTCATACAAAGATTTTAAGATTTAATTTTTAGTTTAATAATGTTTCGGTGTATTAAATAAATGATAATTACATAGAATTGTGTAGCTGAGTCTTGGTAAATAATTTACCCATATTATAATTAAAGTATATGTATCTTGTACTTTTAATCTTTTTTTTTTTCAGTGCCAAGCTATGCATGCCGGTTCAATTGTTTATCTCATATATTATAAGTTCCGTTTATGATATTGCTTTTGTGACATCATGTATTAGGGAACCAGAATACATACAATCGGGCTAAACGTTTTTGGTTCACATATCTGATTATATGTGACTGAAAAACCTTCATTTTATATTAACGAAGGAAAGCATGTCGACAATTAGGTCCCAGCAATTAATCCAAGAGAGATATATAGGCCATGTTATTGTAAAACATCAGAAGTTCGGAAAGATCAGGTTGAAATTTTTTCATGGCATGGCGGCAAAACTTCTCTAGATATTAGATAAACAAGGGAAAACAATTTAGCTAAGAATGTTTCTTTTACTTTTAAAGCCAGGCATGACAGATTCTGACTATAACATAAGATGTCCTAATATTCTACAGTATCTTTTCACTTCCTCTTTCGTTATTGATTTTGTTGATTGAATGTCACACAGGGTACATGATATTCTTGTCTTCTTTTATATGAACGATTAAATCACTTGACTTGCGCTCCAAGTTTTAAATAAATAATGTACCCGGTTTATTTCTGTCCGCACTATACGCATTCCAAATGTTAGAGCCCAATTTGTCAGCCAGTGGACAGCGTGCCTATGCTGATAAGCTGCTGTTATCAATAAGATGATATGCTATGGTATTTATGTATCCAGAACAGGCATGTTAATTTGAAGAAAAAAATGTTAATTTAAAATAAAACTATATATTTGATATAGATCTGAATTATTGCATAATATATATATAGGTCATCAATAATATAGTACATTATATATGTTGACCTTGAATTAATGCATATTGAAAAGTATATATAAAGTCATCAAATATACTATATAGCTACATATATGGTATCCGGGTTATAGGTCTAATTCATTCCAAATGTATGCGGCTTTGTTTAAGATATCTAAAAATTCCTTTTAATTGGAAAAAAAATATTTACAGGTCGTATAATGTTTCGTGAAAATGCATTTGCATGCGCGTTATTTTGGAATATACGAGGGGTATTTCAAAAGTAACTGGAATGGTATATATGAGTTGTTGTTTTTTTCGAAAATATATCAATCTAGATGTGTCAGACAGACTTTTCAGATGCCATATTCCCTTTATCAGTAAGTTGCCCAGTTCAATGTTACCTGATGTAGAGTACAAGAGTAGTCGATAACCCCTTACTTTTATACCGATTTTAATTTTAAATTTAATTAAACATTTTTTGCTTAGTTTAAACTCTCCACTTCCAGGATGTCTGTTATGTGTGGACCTCTGTCTACATTAGACATATATAGTTCCGCCTGTGGCATTATTCTAACGAAGAGCCAACTAGTTCTTGCGTCAATCAATAAAGACATGGTAGTACATTTTTGTAAGTACGTCTTGTGATGGCCACGGTCGGGATTTAGCCACCAACCATCCGGTTATGTGACGGCTCTAAAATCAGCTGCCTTTATTTATAATTTGAGAGTATCTTTATAAACACGGAGTCAGATCCATCTTTTTATCTAGTCAAACAGTCATATTCTTAATAATATAGTTTACTTGGTTTAAAACATACATACCATCTTGACACATAATTAAGCAATGATAAATTGAATGATTTTATTGTGTTTTATTGAGAGATTGCCATATTTTACCTTTTAATTACATTTTGCAATCCGCCAATACAACTATAAACAGTTCCGTTTTACCTAGCTAAGCAATATACATGAGAGTAAGGCATAACTGAAACTGGTAAAACTTTTCTTGCATTGTCTAATGACTCAGGAAATATTAATAACAAAGGCGTCGTAGTCAAATGGTATAAATTACTAACTACTGAGCAGTTGTTCTGGGCTTTGATCCCGGCTGTGGTAATGTACAAAAAAAAATGTTCGAGACTTTCCTATGCACAAAGTATTCACCCAACCTAGAAGTCAATATCATTTTAGTAACTAATATCAACTGGAAAAAAAACTGAAATAAGTATAAAATTAAATTTAAAGCTAATACCAGTAATTGTTGTTGTCGTATTGAGAACGAAAATATGCACATGTTTTCTAGTTGAATTTTGTCCCTGAAATAGATCTACAGGAGGAGAGGTGTAGAGTACTCATCAATTTTAGACGGCGATAAGCCGTCTTATGTTGAAAATCGAAATCAGGCCTTGCTAATTTGCATATTTTCCACAACATTTTTAACTGTACCTCTCCGCGCTTAGTGCGGATCCATGCAACGCGATTTTGCACTAACGAATACGAGTGGAATATGTTACACAGGCGTTTAAATCATAACCGTAACCGCTTTTAGTGTGTTACTGTTTGTTAACATGTTTTCTTTTGCCATTTTTTGCACTGGAAGCATCAATTTTAAGCGTGAATAAAATATACGTGACATTTCTTAACCAGAACAGCAACCCATCTTACGTACATGAAGATCTACTCCTGTAAAAAGAAAAAGTAGTGCTCCGTATGTATGAAATTGACCTAAAGTAGTCCACACAATATTTTACATGATGGCGACTTAGGTTCCTCCCAGGGCATTTCTTAATTTTGAAATAGATAGGCAAACATTCTAGTATCTTAAATAATCAAATACCTGGTCAATTTCTACACATACAAAACAACAGATAGAATTCGCTAGTACAAGAGAAAGAGAATGACCTACTAAGGTATGCAGCTATTTATGAATTAAAGGTTCATGACCTTTACTCCGGATTATTATGTTACAAACAGAACCTCTGTAGCAACAGCGAGTGGAGTTTTGTCGTCATGTGACTGCTTCAATAACTTCAGAAACGCTGGGATTAGAATGTTAATCCCGTCGCCGTCTCTCAGCGCATTGTGCGCTTTGATTCATTTTCTATACGTTCACGCATTGAGTGTCGATTTTCGAAGGGAGGAAAATCAATATCAAAACCTATAACCAAACTGAGACCTGAACTCGACACTCGACGTTTACACTGTATAACCAGACTGCTCGCTTAAGCTCCACCTCTTGTGTAGTATCATAATACACTGTGTACGTGTTTTTTGAAAAGCTTTCCGTAATAAACATATATACATGTATATTCAATGTAATGAGCCATGTTAAACTCATACGAACACTTACTTTTGCGAACCAAAAAACAATTATGAGTTTTTGCTAAACATGTTTATTTATTTACTGTGATATCATATCTGATTAAGTTGAATGGAAAGCTTAGAAATGTATGATCCAACATTTTATTTCATTTCTAATTAATTCAACAACCAATTCAATAGACGTTCAGTATCATAAATTAAAATGTATATCTGAAACCTGTCTAAATATTGCATTTATTTGAATCAATGCATCAATTTTAAACGCAAAACAATTTAAGTTTAATCTGTATGATGATTTATTTTCAATAATTTTACAATTATATTCTTAACAACGCAACCTTACCGGCATGTGTATGCAAAGCAAATACGTTTCAATTATGTAAATATACTGTTAAACTTCTACTGTTCTAAGCAGTCGGCTCTTGCAATCCAGTTTAGATATTAGATAAGAATTGCTGATAATTTGACGTATAGAGCAATAAACTGGACAAATCTACATCTGTAAGTAATAAGCTCGTCCGTCTATTTGCATAAGGTCTTACTAATTCGGATGCGTCAAAGATTTCCATAAACATTTGTAACAAAAAAAAACACGAAAAAAACAAACAAACATTAAAACCTTCAGAACACACGGTGATACAAATCTTCGAAAGATCAATACATTGTCAAGTAAACAAGTAAAAGGTAAATCAATTAAATCATAGGGGATAATATTAAATTTCACCAGTTAATGTACATGTTTATATATATAAATATATATTTAGAACAAATACGCCAAAAGTTAACAAGCTGTGAAATCTGCTAGTACAAGCTTTATATAATTAAGGCATTGCTTCCACTTACAGTTTAGACCAGTTTTACAACCAGTTAGAAAGCTCTGTTTTAGCTTAACCTTGACAAATGCATTACATGCACGGTCCGTGAAGATTAGTAAGACTAATATACATTTCGTTTATTCCCCCAACTTCGAGGAGCATAGATTTATATAAAATACATTATATACGTAAAATGAATACAGTCACTGCATTACTATACACACATAACTAAAAAAGACATATACATTCGCAACTTAAAAATAACATTCATCCGATGGAATATAATCCCACTTTCTTTACATCACCATCATTTAACACATAAAGCAACAACCTGGACTAATCTGCATATATAATTATAAATAACCTTGTCTGTCTGTCAATATAAGTTTTTGCAATAATTCGTATACATCAAAATATTTCAAAATTCATGTATTAAAAAGAAAACAACAACAACAAAAAACGTTCAATACTTTAAAATATAGGGTGTTCATATTATTAATGCTATTCAAATTTGCTTATGGTTAATATCCGTAGTCCTTTTTTTTTTATATGTAGGCTTGGTTTATATCATCTTTACATATTAAGTACGATATGAAAATATTTACAATTTTTATTTATCTGGAATAAGTGTGTGTGTGTGTGTGTGTGTGTGTGTGTACTTGGATATGTATGTATATGTTAAAATTTTATGTTGCTGGTTTATTGGCAACCTGTTTTAATTTGAACCTCAAAAGGAGGACAAATGATAATAATAAAAAACATAACAAACCCAATAGGACTTTCTACTTGAGGCAGAAAGCCCTAATAAAAGTTTGGAAAAAGCCGTAATGACAAAGACAATATTCTTATCGGTCCTGGTGTACACCATTGCATCCTAAAATGCACCTCATTCTCTCAAATATGCATCGCAATTCACCTTTCAACACGAGCACTCTTTCCTGCGTAGGAACGTCCGGATCTAGGGTAACCAACCCAATAACCGCCTTCTTCCCGGTGGGACATGAGGTTGCACATTAATTGAAAGTAACATGCCAATCTGTCAAAAAATTAAGCCTGCAGGTCCTAAAAGCCGCGAATTTCGAAAGCAAAATTTCTTATCACACTGTGGCGTCAAATGCCGTCACACGACGCCAGTTGTCAAAAAATACAAAGAAGACGTTAGGACACATATGCTATCCAATTTTCACGCTTCTAACTCATCAGGAGCCTTTGTAACACGAAATTATATTTTTATGACCAAAGTTCGAATCTCGAATTTTAATTTGAACCTCAAAAGGAGGACAAATAATAATAATAAAAAACATAACAAATCCAATAGGACTTTCTGCTTGAGGTAGAAAGCCCTAATAAGAATAAACATAACAAACCTTATACGTTTTCTGCAGGTTGCGGAAAGCCGTAACTAAATAAGAATTTATTAGGTCACTGTTGGCAAATTAGCCCAATATCCTGTTGAGACAGGAAAGGTACACAAACCAATTAGACACCAAAAATGTATGCATGTAAATATCAAATGTTCCTGTAGAATATCTATAAAAACTCGAACTCATATCAATAATGAATGCAATTAATAAATTCAGCGTTATGATACGGCAAGTTTACTTACTTCCTTTCAATTGCTTTTGTGTCGATGAAGTAGTTTGTCCGATCTGCATACCAAAAAACTCCGGGTTTGATTCTTATTCAGATTTACTGCATTAAATAGATTCATCACTCCTTGATATACTGTTGTTAAGCAATGATATATAAAAACGACGAGATTCTGGACCCTTCAAGTGTCGTAAGGCTAAAACAGTGATACATTTTACTTTGAAATCCGCCGAATATCATGTTGCCTAATTTAGCAAGTTGTAAAATAACGTTAGTTAGGCGTAATTAAACCTAGTTAGCACATTGCTTGTATTTTCTAATGTCTCGGGACGATTGCGCACTACTAATGGCACCGTGTTCAATTATAGTTTTCATTGACTAAGGACTAGGTTGTGATTCGATCCCTATTTTGGTGGGAACAAAAATTGTTCGATACTTTTCCATGTGCAAATTATTGACACAACTTAAGGTACTGTCCTACCTAAAAGTCTATCGATTCCGTCTGAGGAACGGATGCATGCCTTTCTTAGACGTTTATTCGTTCCTCGACTGGTTCTTAGACGTTTTTAGACGTTGACAGACGGTACTGGCCGTTAGAAACATTGGATCATGTTCAAAGTTTGGAACGTCAAAATACTGAATGCGACAGACGGTTCTCTTCTGTTACTCATGCGTTTTGTTACCGTTTTCACCGTTACTCAGGCGGAATCTAAATGGTATTCATATTTTTATGGCCGTTTGACAAACGGACAGCTCGTCCGCCTCCTGTGGTTTTATAACCTGCCTAAACGCCACGACTATGATGAGGCAACAAGCTGAGTTTGACCTTTTAGAAGACGCAAACTGGGCGTTGATAGACGTTTCTCTGATGTTTTTAAACGTTACTTATGTGGTTCTTTATTCTGTCTATGGACAGCAAGATTGAATTTGTCACCGTCTTAACACCGCATTACCTAAAATTTTAGACGGAGGCAGACGGTATTGTAAATTTTCATTTTGTCGAATCAATCTATCCCCGCAATGGGTGTCGATTTTCAGAGGACGAAAATAAAAGAATAAGTAAACCTCTAAACAAACCGAGACACTCCACTTTACACTGCATTACAAGATCGATTACATAAGCTCCGCGTCTGGTGTGTGTGTGTGTGTGTGTGTGTGTGTGTGTGTGTGTGTGTTCAAACGAAAGATTTAATATAATACTTCATTTGCATTATAAATATATGTTGAAAATAAAGTCGAAACGAAGGTTAAAGAAAGATACAACACCCTAGTGAGTCATGTCAAATCCATTCAAACACTATTTAAATATTTCGAATTCAAAGACAATATGAATTCGAACTACGCTGTTGGTGATCGCAAATTTAAATTTAAATGTTTATATAAAACCAAGCTATATTGATATCAAAGCTGGTAGATTTGGATTGAAGGTAAAAAAAAAAATAATCTAGGGGATCCAAGATTTTATTTCATTTTTTTTCAATAATTCAAACTACATTATACCTCACAAAAAAATCACATCTTAAAATTTATATCTAATAACTGATTTAATTTTGCATTTGAATTGAAACATCAAATTTTTAATGTTAAACAATTAAAGGTCCATAGCACGCTGACTTATTTTCAATTATTTAAAAAGTTTTTTTAACAACGTTAAATATAAATATTTTCAAAACAATTACTTCTCAATTATGTACACATACTGTTAAAAATGTATTAACAAGTCAATGTTCTAAGCTGCCGGCTTTTGGACTCCATTTTGATTTTAAAAACGCTGATGAGTTGACATAAAATGCAATAAGATTAATTAGGCTAACACTGTCATTAATTGTCCTGTCTATCTGCTTATATATGATATAACTGCAAAAAGTATACATTAAAAATAATCAATATATATTTGTTATAACAAAAACAAAGCGCTCAGTACGTAAGAACGTACGGTGTTCATATCGACTTATATCAAACATTTTTACTGTTTAAACATCCAAGGTCTTTTTGTGATGTATTAAATTCCATAAACAAATGATGAAAAAAAAAAGCAAAGAATGGTCAATACAAAATATACGTTAAAATGTATACGTGTACTGCAGATATATAAGTATAGAAATTTCTATATACACACAACTTAAAATATCATTCATACGATGGAATAGTTTTATAACCCTTCTTCCTTTTAGTTACCATCAATATCATCATCATTATCATCACCATCATCAACATCATCATCATCATCATCATCATTTCAAACCATGATCATTATAAAAGCATGATATATACCGTATTTCCCTTAATGACTTAAAGTTATCGACGCCATAGGTGTCATCGGCATCATTCAAAGTACAAAAACAATGAATAAAAATGCATTTAAAGGCAAAACTCTGCACTTATAACATATTAATATGGTTTTCTCGTATAGAACAACATTGGCGACATCATCATCATTATCATCTTCAGATACATATACTTATTATCATAAAGCTAAGATTAATATGATAAAAAAAACACAAATTCTATTACATTATTCTTGTTATTGAGATTTATGCATAAATAAACTGCGAACTAAAACAACATTGACTTCATTTTGTAATAAATATCATCTTCGTCTATATGAAAAAACAAACATATTAACAAATGATATGCAGCATTCTACTAACCATCACAATCTCACAAATAATTGATCATATAAGACACATATCCTTTGATTCGAGTGTACTGACATAAGGATATGTACATGCTAAAATTTCTTAAATAAGAATTAAATCATTATGCATGAAATAAAAAGAAAAAAACATATTTTTAAGATTATATCTGAACAAAAGTCGTCTAGCAACCAAGACGAAACGAGGACAGAGTAAAATGATGAATTAATGCAGACAAATATGTAAATGTCAAACATAATCCAATAAGAAGTTGGACAATTACTATATATCGAATACTTAAACTTGGTCAGTCATAAGGTTTTACATACATTTACATATCTCATGCACCAATTTATTGTATTTTTATGAAGTCCCTTCGAGTGGCAAGACACAGGGCATTGTGGTCATCTTCACAAGTGAAGAACAACGTTCTTACAACTACCTCAAACTCCATGCACAGCAGATCAATTTTCGACCGAAAACTTTCAAGTGCATTCATGAATTGCTCTCATTAACGACGGGTAACTTGATATGAAAAAGGATTCATAATACCCAGGAGAAAAGCATCACGTATGAGGACAGTGACATTGTTTGCTTATTATAAACATGGACTAGTGAAGGTGAAGGTGATATAAGCTCTACTTTTTATGAAACGTTTACAAATGATATGATACTTAACATAATAAAATGAAATACAGCAAAAAATCTTCCTAAAATTACAAGTTTATATCTAGCCATAAAAATATTGTGATTTTATTAACTATAATCAAAACAAATAAATAAAAGTAAACAAAGTGTAAAAATCATAATATGCAACGTTAAAACGACTAACATACACTATATGCATTCTACAAGTTATAATTATCCTTCCACGTGGGTTTGTTTTGTTTTGTTGCTTGATGGTTGGTTGTTTGGTTTTATGTCCCAACACCAGTTATCTATAGGACATGATATATTCATAATGTTGCCTCATTACGATAATGCCTAAGACTTGTCATCCAATTCCATTTTCTTCTGACAACGCGTCAACGAATTATTATATTTGAACCTTCTGTCGAACTGTTCAAGACCAATATCTTTAAAGAAAATAATATCGATTAAAGTACAATGTGATTATAACGCGATGTATGCAGCTACTTCGTTTGCTGACAAGGTTGAAATTAAGGTCAATAATGTTTAGACATAGATAAAATGTAATGCATGTACAATTACCGATATATTTTCGTTTCCATCATTTTATTTCGTCCTATATTCAAGTTTGTAAGTGTGTTCTCTTGTTTGACATCTTCTGTGTTTATTATAGAAAAAAAACATATTCTTCTCAATCAATAAGTATCGTCTAACCAAGAAAATGTAAGGCCAGGTGCTCTATTTTTCCGGTGTCGACATTTTCATTCTCACAGAGAAGCTCGGTACCACCAAAGATCATTCTAATTTGGATATCCCTTGATTGCCCCTTTGACGTAACTGGCATTGGGACATTACATGATCCGATTTTGTTGCAACCATCTTCGTCCGTATACTCTGGATTTTCTTTCTCAGTCGCATAGAATCGTATCAACTGCATGCTTGCACTTTCCGAATGTGACTGAACATCATTCGTTCTAACTTCGCCTACCTTCAAACAATCTCCCGCTCTCACTAATATATCAAACTTATTTTTACATTTAACTTCACCTGTTTCCTTAATGACTTTGCTAGCCTCTTTGTGTTTTCCTTCTATAAATGGACAGGTCACGCCAATACCATACGTAAATCTACTTACTCGATATGTAATACTCTGTGGGCAATGCCCAAAAATGACGGCACCTTTCAGGACTGCCAGGCCAGCTTCCTGTGGAATAATTGATCGGACTGATTTAAAATTTTGTCGCACCACATCTTGCAGAAACGGAGACTCTGAAAATCCTCCTACCATTAATATGGTAGAGCAACCTCGAACTTGTGGTGCCTGGAATAACATCTTTAGATGTTCGATTATACTGTCAATTGTCTCCTCAAATAGTCCTCGAAAGAGTTCTCCATCAAAAGTTAGCCTTCCTGTTTTAGTACTTATTTTGCCTGTATATGGAGAGGCCTTTATCTTATCAGCAACTGTTTTTCCTGTTATGTTTTGTACGATTTCGGACATTACTGCGGGAAGCCTCATGTTGATCTTAGCAGAGGAGCTTGATATGTCTCTCTTTTTGACTTCGAAGTCTCGAAACATGTCAAAGTAATCTTCAACACAATCTGTTTTCATTCTCTTCATGACGTCTTTTTCTAAAGTTGAATAAAAACGTATCATTCACCAAAAATATTTAATTTATATTTATGATGAAAAATGGTTTTCAAAACGAGTGCGGCCTACATTATAAAGCATTGTATAGAAATTCAATTAGCAATAAAAATTTGTTTTTTAAATAACTGATATGTTCGACCAAAATTTAATTTTAATTTCAACATTTTCTTCGTCGTTTTTCTATCAAATATAGATAATTGAATTAACCTTTTTAGATAAGCTATGTGTATTATACATAACCAAGCAATTTTCCAAGGTCAAATGATGATACGTGTCCAATCAAATAAAAAAAATATTTTTCTTATACATTTTTTTCATTTTTTATCATTTAGCATATCCCACAGCCTCTTCCACTCCTCTGTCTTGTTTGCTGAAAAAATATAAGTTTCATAGATCTACGTTTTTCTTCTCCGACACCTTTCTCTATTTATTTATCAAAAATAATAAGCTCAATACTTCTAAAAAATTGTCATTATCTTAAACAAAATGACAGAATTCAAAACTGGAGTACTTATACAGAATGATATCATGATATAATGGAAATGTACCGAATATCCTTTCAAATAGTTAAAGGAAAGCATCGTCGACTTTTGTGCCACCCCATGGACCGCCGCTGGCTTTATGTAGTTCTTTCAATCCTCCACCTGCTTGTACTTCATGTACTGTTATGTCCACTGTACCTCCTGAATGTGTGGTGTAATAATTGTTGTATATTAATCAATTTGATAATTTTCTTTTACATATACCCTAACATTGAAAAGAGCCATATACATGAATGTGTTCGATATATCACTCATTAGTGTTTTCCACAAACCTGTGGAAAACGTATAGGGTAGTGGTGAGCTAATTAATCATAAAGTCAACGAATCAGTGACGAGCTACTGGTTGACCTGACGATGACGACGAAAATAATTCGTTGACGAATTATTGACCCAAAAAGGGGGTGTTGTTAATATTTCAACGCGCATCTGATTGGGTAATTTCATTAATTTGATAAATTGATACTTGCAAAGTTGCACTTTGCACATCGTTGGCCTCTGGTTGTAACCTCTTATACTTTATCTCGGTTCAATGTTTATACATGTATTTGAATATTTGAGAAATTAACATATATACCTAATACATATCTATATAATCTATATAGTACAGAATACTTTATTTTCATGTTGTACAGTAAGAGAGTTTTAATAGGCATTTACTCCAAACATGGTATATCTGGTATTTAATCATGATTAATCAATTAATCAGTGACTTTTGTCTCTGATTAATCGACGAATATTTTTTCGACTGATTCCAATCACTAGTATAGGGTTTGTTTTGTTTTGTTTTGTTTATTATTACTTAATTATTATTATTATCATTATTATTATTATTATTAATATAACCTATCTAAAGAGTTAAATTCAATATGTTGCCAATATCTAATCAACATGAAAATTAGTTTTCAAAAAAAGTATACTTTTTTAAATTCAATTTCTTTACATATTTAATAATGTCAAATAGACGGATTGTCTTAAAATTGTCACAGAAGATTAAGATTTCGTGGCAAAACCGATATTAGAACTTTGGACCTATTTTTTTTAATGTCACAAAGCACCCCGAGGCGCTTTGACAGTATATCAGCCGAGAGATCTACTTTCTGTTTTCTCATGGATTTTCCTAAAGTCACGTGGTTATGAAGTTATAAAAAATGTTTTTAAAGATTTCTAAACGCTCTGGCATCATGCATTTCGAGTCAATCTTAAGAAAAATTAAATTGAATCGACAAAAAAAAAAAAGATTTTTTTTTATTTTCATGAAGTAAAATGACGTCAGATTTTACGTAAAGTTTGTTTTGTTTGTCTCTAGAACCTTTTATTCCAGTCGGATTAATTTGAAATGTTCACAGAAGATTTATGTTAGGATGTAGATGTGCACTTTGTCATTCAAATTTGCAATTTCGGAAAGATAATGAGTTCATGACCAAACAAATTTTGGTTCCTTAAAATACATTTTAATGTTTCAAAGGCCCTGATGAGTGAAAAATAAAAATTGGACAGCATACCGGCCCCTATGACCTCTTTATATTTTCTCAATGATTGTCTCTTAAGTCACGTGATAATGACGTCGTTGCAAAGACAAAAAGCAATCCTTTTAAAGATTTATCTCGCTCTGGCATCATTTTTTGAGCTAATCTCAATTATAGTTTCACGATTGATAGATTTAAAACTTGTGTGTTTCATACTGCAAAAAAATTTGTTTTGTCACATGATTATGACTTCATGTTAATTGGGGCAAGAATTATTTAAAAATTCATGTAAAATCGCCATTTGACCAAAGAATTTAAATTTGCAAAATGTCGAACCTTTAAACATCATTTTAAAAGTATAAAAAAATTCAATTGATTACGTCATTAAATATGCCAGATATTCATGTTACGTGGAAAATCTGATTGAACATTTAAATTAAGCAATGTTTGTTGTTGTCGTCCTTGAGGTGTAGCTGTTTTCTTTCTTTTTGGGATTAAAAGAACGTTAACTGAACATCTGCTAACTTTTAAGATATTTTTCTTAAGTCACGTGATATTGATGTTATCAAAACTATAAAAAAAAATCTTTTATTTAAAGTGTACCCGCGCTTTAGCGTCATGAGTTTTGATGTAATCTTGGTTAAATTTACAGCAAGAACTGAATATCGACTAAAGTGATGAAAACCTCAAGGAATATTTATTGAGACACGTAGTTACAACAACTTATTTAAGCCATAATTATGAAAATAAGATCATATAAAATCGACAATTGAATCTGTTCTGTCCCAGATTCCGTAACCTGTTTATCGCTCTCGGCGACTGATCGTGTTGCATTGGTTGGCCCACAGTGTGAGATATACTTATATTAACATTGTTCATATCATATGAACGTAGTTTTCTACCAGAACTGACGTTGTAGAGAGTGTAATCTATAAATTTGCACATTTGACATTTTCGCCACGTGCTCTAGTCATGATATTTGTTATTGACATGATAGAAACGGTTGATTACTTGCATTTTTATTTACAAGTTTATTTTGCATTAGTCTGGTACCCGACCTTACTACACAGAGTAAAGGTCTGGCATACGCCGTTCAAGGTTGCCTGCAGTGGGCCAATCCAAGATGGTGGATCACAATGAAACAAAGAAAGAAAAGGACATATATTAGGGTATATCTTTGTCTAGGATTGTGCCAAGTTGATACCATTTAGCATATCGTTGGAATAATTCATGTTTTATCAGTGGGAGGCCATTTTTTTTTTTAGGATGGCACGCCGTTTTGATATTGTAAATGTTACTAGAATAAACGATGTATGGAAGTGTGTTTTGACGATGCAAGTTGGACGCTCACAACTACGATAGTTCATGGATTCTGAGGGATACTGATTTTCGTTTGTATTATAAGATATATTTTTCACATAACTTTTCAATTATTATAAATTCAGAATATAGTTTGTACACCATTTATCTATTGATGTAACAATATAGTTGGGAATTGCAATGTGTCAACACCAGTCTGAATGACCTGTATGGAAGCGCTCAAATGATTGCTGCCCCTTATATGTAAATAAAAATAAATAAAAAAGAATTAACACACCATCAATTAAGTTATTGTCAACAGTTTATTCAGCTTGTAATATCAATTTATGAAGCCAATGAAATGTATTTTGACATTTTGTATGACTTTTTGCAATAAAAATACATTGGTGAAATCAAATTTTCCCAAATGCTTAATTAGGTGAAAGTGAGAGTAAGATATTAAATTCTTATTACATGCTTAATCTACGCTAGCACTTTTGAAATTATTGTATAATGTGTAAACAATGAATAAAACACATTTGGCAATATCTAGGCATACTCAGTCACCATCCTTTGGTCATTTTTATAAACTGCCTTTACATATCGCGTGAGCGAAATTACTACATAATTTTTATTTTTTAGCTGTCCACACCTGTGTGTGTAATGGTGCTATGTTGAAACGTGTCAGTCAAGCACATGCGATCGTTTACGGTTTTATTTCCGTGGCAGTATGTTACATCAATGACTTTTATACTGACAAAGACTGGCAAATTTGTATCTTAAGGCTCTGTTTATAATCTGTAACGTGTAAACGAAGATCAAAATCCCCAAGAATCCATGAAACTGTTGAGTTGTGAGCGTCCAAGTTGCATCGTCAAAACACACTTCCATACATCATGTTTTCTAGTTATATTTAAAATATAAAAAGGCGTGCCATCCTTAACAAAATCGACTTTCAACGATAAAACCTTAATTATTCCAACGATCAGTTAAATGATATCAACTTGGCACAATTCTAGACAAAGATATGCCAAAATATATTTGCTTTCCTTCATTTTTTCATTGTGATCCGCCATCTTGGATTGGCCCACTGCAGGCAACCATTGAACGGCGTATGCCAGACCTTTACTCTGTGTAGTGAGGTCGGGTACCAGACTAGTTTTGCATTTTGAATCTTAGAGCTGTATTTAGAACTACGGTCATTATTTTAAAAATGGAAGCCCATTCGTGTTATAATTCTCATAGATTTTGAATCTTTCTCTAAATGATGTATATTTTTCTACTTTACTATGTCATATCATTTCTTAGTTTCTTTTCTCTCTTTCTTTTTCAGTCTCTTACCAACTTCAAAAATAAAGGTTAAAGCTCTTTTGTTCGTTCCTGGGTATTCTAGCTGCGGTTCCGCACCTTGAGGCAGCACAGAATCTATGACCTTTGAATAAGCAAGAATACCGTACTTTAAGACACGCAAAAAAATCCTAAAAATTTACGGAGTTACTTCATCAAACATAACAGATGATCATGTTTTTCGGATGACGAGGGCTTATACATGAAAATCTATAAATTTGAAGAAAGAAAAGAATACAATCGTTGGTTTTGTTGAGCAAGATCCGGATGTTCTTACGCAGCAAAGAGTGCTCGTGTTGAATGGTTAATTGCAATGCGTATTAAGTGAATGGGCTGCATTTTAGGATGAATCTGAATATACTAGGGCTAGAAAGATGACCTATTGACTTTGTTGTTACGGTTTCCCGCAAACTTGAAGAAAATAAAGCACACACACACACACATACATACATACATATATATATATATATAGATATATATGTGTGTGTGTGTGTGTGTGTGTGTGTGTGTGTGTGTTGATTTTTGCTGTTTTCTCAAGGTTTAACTGTCTCTTTTCTAAATCTGCTAAAAAAAGGTAAAATTTAAATCAAGTTAATTGGTTGAAGATTCAAGGCATTTCTAACGTTATCAAACTTTTCAAAATAAGACTAAGTAGAAGAAAGTAACATAGAAATAAGAAATTATTTCAATGATTTTGCGGGGCCGCCGTGGCCGAGCGGTTACAGCCGTAGACTACAAATCTCTCAGCCCTTCACCGCTGTGGGTTCGAATCCCGGTAGGGACTTCGGATTTTTCATTTGAGGAAGCCTTCCAGCTGGCATGCGGTAGGTCGGTGGTTCTACCCGGGTACCTCTATGTACTCGGGGTCTTCCTCCACCTGAAATTAGCTGGACGTCGCTATATGATTGAAATACTATCGCAGCGACGGTAAACCCCAATACAACAACACCATACAACAACAAATAATTTTGCCTTTACAAAAATCAATCAATTTAAGGTTGAAAGTCATGGATATCAAAGTTTTCAATATTTTAGACTATTGTATGCAATGGTGCATACTGCAAGGAATATTTGTTAAGTCAATGGGTACTACATAATGGATAGTCAATAAAGAATAAAAAAAAACATACAAAATTGATTGAAAAACGTTGTAAAAATAAAATCTTGAGGATTGTCTTATTTTAAAATTTATCTGCATTGTTGAAAATGGCTGCGTCACCAAATATGAACCATCATATCTATGCTTTCATGAAATTTTAAGCTTAATTTTTAACTTTTTAAATTGTTATTGTTTTTTTTTTTTTTGTTTTTTTTTGTTGTTTTTTTTTGTCTTTTTGTTGTTTTTATGTTAACTTTGTTTTGTTGTTGTTGCTTTTTCACTTCATTGTTTTATAAAGGTAAATATCATTTAAATTCAAATATAGAAATACTTGATGAAATTCTTTAGTAGATATCTATGATAGAGATGATTTTAGTATCAAATTAAGCATGATCATTACAATTTTTTTATTAAATGATATATTTAACCCCTTTGAAATAAGCACACGAAAAACCGTTTTGTTTGTATTTTCAACAAACGACCTTTGAGTTATATATTGCAACCGACTGTATTATTCTCTTTTAGTCTTATATGACTTATGAATAATAGTCATAAGCACTTGTTCATTATTATTTGAAAGAGAAGATTTTTCCAACAACAAAACTTTTCTTTAACATTTCATGAAACGTTGTTATGCATTAAAAATGTATATAAAATGTTACGTCAAAGAATGCAACGTGACGTCATTTAGCGTAAGAATATTTTACGCTATAATCATTTCTAAAATATATAATCTGGAAGTGCTATCTTTAATGCATTTTTGTTATTTTGGAAACTCATATATTTCTCTTGCGTATTCAAGTAAACCGGTCAACATGCTGACGAGACCATTAAAACAGCTTGTACAATGTGTTATTAAACAGAATTCAGCATTCTTAGTCATGTGTGTGTGTGTATGTGTGTGTATGTGTGTGTGTGTGTGTGTTATCCCCCATCACAAGTTTTATTTAGTCCTATGCCAAAGAGTTAAATATTGAAACTAAAACAAAACTCCATTCGACGTGTTTCTTTGTGAATCGAAATTGAAATGACCGTATCCTCTATAATATTGATCCATGTTGATTGACATTTCATATGTCTTTAGCAAACGAAAACCTTTGACTTACGGAAAATCTCGAAGTCTAAATCTCAATTATGAGATTTAAAAGAAACAACTTTTTTTATTCCAATAAATAACCAATACCCTTTTTTTTCAAATAATCTCGAAACAATTACATACATTGTCAGAAATTTCAAGATTTTTTTGCAAAATATAGAATTGCATTCGAACTAAGATGCGTGAATGAATTTCTGACTATTTGTTTGTGTATTTGTGAATATTTCGGAGAATTATTTTGATCACCGCCAGTATTATATAAACTATAAAACATATAAAAAGATCTGAATATTTATCTATAATAATATGGTTACGAATGCTTACCTCCAGCATCCAGAATAACATATTTCTGTCCTGCCTTGAGGGACGCCAGAGAAAGTCCCTCGTCTCCAAGGTTTTTGTCCACCTGTAGGTACCGACAGTACAATGATGCTGCTTCAGGTTCCAATGCGATTGTTAAATTGTCCCTTGTTATCCCGGCCTGTATTTAATATATACTATGTAATTATATAAACTGTTTAAAAAGCAAAGTAATCAAGTGGTAGCGAACTGCTGATGACAGTGGATCTCGAGATTGTGGCTTCGACCCCGTTCAGAGCAACAATTTGTCATGACCTTTCCCAAAGTACAGATTAAACCCAGGAACCGTCTTTATAAATAAGTATATGTCGTAATGAGTTGTTTACAAATCGACGTAAAAGAAAACTAGCAATTTTACAGTTTCGGTGAAGGGAAATGAAAATTTGAAGTGCATATACAGTTAACAAATGCTCTTACATCTTCAGCCGCCTCCCTCATGAAATCTTTGGCGGCGTCATTCCAGATAGCCGGTACAGTCAGGACCCACTGTATCTCTTCCGGCTTTATGTTGCTGTCCAACAATCGCTTTCCAGCAGTTTTCAACAGGTCATCTTTCAGGAATCGGATTGACAATGAAAAAACTGTCTTTGCTGCCATACTTTTCTCCTTGGTTTCGTCCTCCAGAATGATATTTCTTTCAACGCCCTTATGTAAAACATATAAATACGCTATGATTTTGTCAAGTAAAAAGATACGAGACTGTCAAATGCAACATATTTTGTGCAGTTCGTAATTATTATATATTTACATTTCGAGAATCTTGTAAAACTTGCTCATTTACTTTCGTTTGATACTGGGTTTAGTAAAAAGTGATGTAGCTAAACATGTAAACATTTTTGGGTTAATGAAGTATACGGAACTATGAAATCGCCTTTCAGTCACCAGAGTAACACATAGTCGGCGAAGTGGCATTTTATTTCTTATATTAGTATTTTTTTACTTACATTGACAATTACTGATCTCCATTGATACAATGTATCAATGCCTTTATCAACACATATTCCAGAATAAAACTATATTTGAACCTGTATTAGCGGTCACCTGTACTATGCGGTCAACCCGCATTTAGCGGTCAATTTTAAAACCACCTGACTTTAGCATTTTGTTATATATTTAAACTTCAGTTAGCGGTCACCTGTGTTAAGCGACCACTTTATCTTGTTCCATTGACTGGCCGCTTAAGACGGTTTGACTGTATATTACAATTTGTTTGCCTCAAAATAAATATATGTAAAGTTATTATGCTTTTTTATTGGAATTTAATATTCATTTTCATGATGTTAATCCCTTTTTCTTTTGTAAGATTTTTACATTGTACATACAATTTTACCATACAACAGCATCTTGAAGCGCCGGAAGAAGTACCACTGCTCATGTTCTTCATCGGCAGCAAGGTCTGCGTATTTAGACTCAGCTTCGTATCCAAAAGAGTCAAAAGTCTTCCCATCAGGCCTGATAAGGATACACGTCGGTCCTATAAGTTTAAAGAAAGGAACAATGAATGAGGTATTGAGTATGCCTCATTTGCCCGGAAGTCAATGCCAAGAAGAATTGTATTCAAATAATCAATACAACATACAATTATTTTTTTCTAGAACACTAATTGCAAAAGAAAAGAACAAGAAAACAATATGCACGTGATGCCATTAGTCTATCAATCTATTCCTGGGTGACGAATTATGTTTAAGCATGACCAGTTATTCCTTTGAAGCTTTGTCAGTTGATGTAGAGTTATTCCCCTTGTTTTGGCCCAGAGGCAAAAATTATCAAAACAATAAATTCATCTTTATAATATTAAATGTATTCTTCAATATAATTAGCTACAAATGAAAAATAATAGTTAAATAGGGATAATGTTTATATTTCATTAATATACCGTATATATATCTGTTATGAACGGTAATGGACTGACCCGTTTTACCTGTTTAACAAACGGCAAAGTAATAATTAAATCATACATCTTCTAAACTTAAAGAGTGATCAAATTGATCGAATAAAAGATAAGGATTAAAGATAATAGCACATTCAGAAAACATTTCATCATATTGAGTTTTGATACCTTTAGATGACACTAGCTGGCCACCCGTCCAGTTTTTTGCAGATATTTGTGTGGGGTTTGCCGTATATTCATGTCGAAAAGAATACGCCCAACCTGAGTATGTAGTTCCAAAGTCAATCGCTGCTACCAGAATGGGAGTCTTGACGTCTTTACCTTTCGCCTGATAATTCACAAAGATATTTTCCGTTGCCCTTTTATGTTATTTATGTAAAACAGGATAACAGAGTTTTTACTTGTTTCACTTCATACCCAGCAATATTTAAGTCATTTAGAGACTGCGTACTGGCCCACTGTAATATCGCTTTATGTAGTATGATACCGCAACAATTCGTGTTAGGAAAGACCTTCATAGAAAACCATCACCCTATGTTAATGCTGAGCGTCGAGTAACAACTTACGTATGGAGCGGCGGATATAACTAATTTGAAGCATTTTTTCAAACACCATATGTAACTCTATATTTAATTTTGTATTTTCTTATTCATATGTTTTCAACCATTCTATTATTTGCTTTAGAACAACAAATGACCTACACAATATATTTAAAATGGAAAAAATATGGCTAAACTTGGCTTGACTTAGATCATAGCTTAAATATGATTCACCTCAGTTACAAATATTATGTTTCTGCTTTCAACTGAATCGTTTCTCTAAAGTCCGATTGTACTTCACAAATTATGTATAAAGTCCTTATTTTTCCTTTTTAAAAGATGTAAATTAATGTTTGTTCTGATAATTCTAAAATAAATATCAAGTTTTATCCCAGATTTGATGACTAAGTGTGCATTATTATCATTGTTGTTAATATCGTTTAAAAACTCTCGAATGTATGTGTGCAATTTAGAAAATGAACTTTGTAATCTTTGAGCTTAAAATTTACTTGAACATTTTGAAGGTTTTATTTAATTTTCTTTGTTGCACATGATTTGTACGGAAGCGGGTTCGTTGATTTTTTTCATCCCCTTTTGGCTATATGATTTAACATGCTGCTTATCATTTTTATCTAAACGTTATCTAGAGCTGTTTTAGTTTGACTTTATACTCCCGCAAGTAAGTTGTGGAGATAACGATAAGGCTGTTTAAACCGCATTGCCTTTTTGCTTAGTGTCATAGTGTTTTATCAACTAGAAGGCGCCTGTGTTGGGGCGCCTGAAACGAGTGAAATGTCAAAAAACTAATGAAATATTAAAGATTGCTCGTTATGCGTTAAAAAGTATAGTTTTAGGTTGAAAGCTATTGTCATAATTCATGGGTGGACTGTTTTAATCGGTAAGACTCGCCTTTACAAAATGAACTGGTCAAAATAAAGGGGAATGATTCCTAATTACTGTCTTACCTATATTAAAACCGTAAATACAAGAGATAATGAAATGCTTATGACCTCGACCTTTTGAAATAGAGATATACCCTTACCATTTTAAAGGCATTTAAATGAGTTCACAGTTTGGACCCCCAATAAACCAACTAGTGGTGTCTGTATTTCAAGCTTGGTGAACATTGGCCGATTGCCAATTTGGGTATAACATTTTGAATCACCAATAAAAATCATTTTATTGTGCTATATAACTATCATTTATTTTTACCTTAAAAATCAATCATGAATAAATAAAGGATGCTTATAATAGAAAAGTATTTTGTTTATAATTTATCATATAAGGCGGCAGTATTAATAACTAGTTCATTTAGCCTGTGAATAAAACCTTTCACAATTGTTTAAAGGCATAATGATAAAACATATCCAAAGAAAGTTCAATATTGTACTGAATTCTTTTTATGACAATTTGATATGAATAAAATGACATCAGTAAAATTCACTCAAATATCTCAGCTTATAATGTATATATGTATAACCAATGAATTAAACCACTTTTCACAATTCAGCAGATCTTAATTTCAATTATTTTGCATAATCGAATTCCTTAGACTTCAGTTTCTTCAATGCATTTATCACAGTTTTTTAAAACAATTACTTTTCCAGTGTCGTAAGCAGATCAGATAGTAACTGTGACTGGCATCTGTTACCCTTTCCATCTTACCCCTAATGCCATTTCAGACTCCTGCTTGATCTAGCCAGATGAGACTGAAATTACCAACAGGGTGCCACATGAATCCATGAATACCAATGTTCAATGCCTTAAATGAGTTTGATATGTCGCAGCCTGGGAATAAACTAACGACCTCTTGGTTACTGGGCGGATGCTCTTACCTCTCTATCACCGGAACCCGTAGCTTTTACAGGCCACTAAGAATATGACCTTGTCCTTGAGAAAATGACGTTTGTCCAATGTCATGACCAACATTCTGGTCAAATAACCAACATAAGCAAGTATGAATGTTTGACAGACTCCTAGACGGAATCAGTGATTTCTACGTTCCTCAAACCTTCAAAGTTTCATTTGCGGTGTAACAGTATGATTATGTTGACTACAGTTCCCCTCATTAAGCACTTTAAAAAGGACCTGATAAACCTAGTGATAAACCTCGTCACCTTTTTTCTCAGGTAACTCAAGATTCTCACTAGCACCATTTACTCTACTTGTTCAGGTGTTTGTTAGATAAATACAATATTCACTGTCATTGTAAGATGATACAATATTACATGGTGTCAGAAAATTGAACACATTGCTCGTGGATATCTAATTGGTGAATAATCACTTCTTGGATCATTTACAAATAGTGTAAATATCTGATTAAATTTGAATAGTTCAAACCTACCGGAATCCTGGAGAAAATAAGGAGCATGCAGAACTAATTTCCAAGGACCCTCACAAGAAAAAAAAAGAATGCGCAAGTGACTAACTTATTGCTATGGATAAGTGACAAGTGTCAAGACCTGTTTCAAACAATAAATATGATAACGTCTGACAGACAGAAACGTATCCCCATATTCAAATTTGTGCAAATTCACCTACAACCAACATAAATCCCTTCGCCAGATACGGATTTAACAACCTTACACAGGAAGAACAGTCCTTTTAAAACTTTCTAGCGCAATCTAGAGTACCTGTGATGCTTATAATTAAAAAGAATATGAAGAAATGATAAGAAACAGATAAGAAAATTGTCGTTGGGGTGACATTTGCAAAATTTCACAGAAATATCTCAGGTCAGACTTATTATAAAACCTCTCACAAGAGTAAGCAAAGAGGATCAATATGGTAAAACCCTCGTGACCAACAAAGTAAGTGTGGCTGAAAACTTGATAAACTGTGTCCAGGAGGACCAAGAAGTTCTTTAAATGTAAAAAGTGAAGCCATTTTAGACCTATGTGTAAAACTATCCACAAAGTGCAAACTTGGCACACACACATTGACAGTCATGTGCAGTACCAAGATCTATTTATCGAAATTGTAGAATCCACAATAAAGAATAGGCAGATCTTTGCAAGCTCTAAGATGCTTTTTCCAATTCTCTTTCAGTTAAGATTGATACTGGACACCAAGGTAACATTCTGCCATATAAGGTATTTAGAAACAAGGTATAAGGTCAGTCATTGGAGCTTCAACATCAATACTGTCTGCATACAATGGTAATGAGCTTGATTGAAGAGGATCATTATTTTGAGGATAATCATAAAGGTTATTTCAAGACTATAGATGTCTACTTCCACGTAGTAGATACAAAGTCAAATCCCTCACTAGGTTTCTAGTCTTCATTGATTTTTGTCTAATTAATATCACTTTCTCAGTTGAATTAGGGTCTACTTCTCTGCCCACGAGGAAACTTATCTAAAATACCAAAAGTAAGTTTTTGGTGGCACTGGCCTGTTCCTTGGTGAATGTAAAATTCAGATTGATCACAAAGTTACACCTGTTGTGCAATCCCCAGAACAGACACTGTTGCATTACAAAACAGTGTCAAAAGGAACTGTCTCGAGTGGAATCCCTAGGTGAGGTGCAATTGTTGAGGTTAATAAACCTAAAGATTGGGTTAGCAATGGTCGTGGCAGAAAATAGCAATGGTCAAAGAAGGATATGCCTTGACCCGCGTGACTTGAATAGGCATGTCAATGTCTTCATTACCGCCTAAGAACTCTTAAAGACATTCTGCCACAACTTTCTTATATCTGATATTTTACAAAGCCTGATGCTAGGTCAGGGTATTGAGCTTGATTTTACTACTGTTAAATAGATAGAATACAATAATAATTACTATTCTATGAACCCAGTATTACCATATGCGTGTATATCACAATGATAAAATGTTTTCTCAAAATTAAAATTTATCCTCTCTACCGTATTTAAAAAAAAAAAAAAAGATTTGCCTTTCTTAAGTTTAAATTTGAGTATTTTAAAAGATAATACGTTTTAATATTACAGCTGAAAGCGAAAGTGGTTCAATGTGGAAAAGTGTGTTTATGAACTTCCTGGTCTTTTCTAAGAACGGCCTTAGTGTATGTAGGTTTATCATCACCAACAGTGTATTTATTTGTCTATTTGAAATATAGGATAAATATTTTATATCAAAATAAATTGCTTTTAAATGAAGCACATAAGCTTATGTACATTTAAGATATTTTATACAAATTGATACTAAATGCACATAACACCTGGTTTTATATTAATAAAGCTACATAATTACGCTTTCTGTACATTCATAGCTATTAAGTAAATTCGATCGAGATATATTTTCGAAACATATTTTAACTAAATGTAAAGAAAATCGTACCATGATCGCAGCTACATATGATCAAGCAATTCAGCACTCCGATCAGCCATTGATCCTCTGATGACTGTCGACAAGGGCGATAGATCCGGTGAAACCACGTGACAAAACTGCATATTTTGATTGGATGATATGTTATCACGTGATCTTTTTCGACAAAGAAGAAACTATGAGGAAGTAAATCAGCTAATTTCTAGGTATTTGTACTTGTTTATCTTTACATGTTCATGCATGTCTGACCTACTTTCAAATTCAAATCTCAACTAAACGTGATTTTCGACACAAAGTATTTAGTTTATTTAGGTTAGTTAAAACTTTTTGAATTATAACAGCTAAAAACAAGGTGATTATATTCATTAAAACAAAATAACTAAATAAAGGAAAATTGTAAACTAAATTAAATCAGGGCTGTTATAAAGGAACCGGAAAACCCGGTTAACATTTATAACAGTGTAATTGATAAGGGCGTCCGAATATTGCTATAATTTAGGCATAGTTCGTTACGATAATTTTAACAGTGGTCGTATTGTTAAGGCGTATTTATAAGTCGTCAAAAAGTCGTTAGAGATATTGTAACGATATATTTGGCACTCAGCATAAAAAGGTCAAATGATGCGGCAGTGATATCGCAACATATATTCAATGCCGATTAGAAGTCCCTTAAAGACAGAAATATTGTCAATGGGAAGCTGAACACTAGAAATGGACGGTGCCGCATTTTGTATGTAACTCCACCCCCTATTGATATTTTGACAGTTTCTATTCATACGTAGGTCAAGTGCTTAAAAACAGTATTACAATCAAAAAGCACATGTTCTTTTGAGTAAAGAAGGTCAAATGTTAACAATGTGATTCACACTCACACTGGTTGGATACGCCGGGTAATGTAAACATACTTGATGGCAATTTAGGAATCAGCCATTAAGCAGAGGAATCAACAAATTTCCGATACAAATCCATTTACATTTAAAATTTGTATCCATAAATATCTTGTTTTATGTGAAATATACAAAAGCAACAGTGCCTAGTAAAAATTAATTATTGCTTTGAGGTTTCGCCCAATCCCAGTGGCCAAGTGTGTCCGCCCCGTAAACGGAAGTCATGAATTCGAACCTTGCCCATGACACACTAGTCGTTAAGTACTGGTATATCACCAGTTTCCTTGGCGGTCATCACAGTAATGGGCTTATTGACCCAGTTTCCGGATAAAAAACTGGGTATGTTATTATCTTTTCAATGGAGTGATATCTTTAGTCATGCATTTTACAAGCCGGTAAAAATATTTGACATTTACTTATAGAACCAACATATTTCAATTGAGGTAAATTTTCAACAAAAAGAAAATAAACCGAGTTAATTAACCGATCAATTAGAGTAAAAGATTTGCACAGGTATATTTCGATATACAGTCGCCTCATTGAACTATAGCTTTTTATTTGGTGATCAAATGAGTATAAATATATGTGTAAAGGGATAACAGTTTATATGTTTGGTTTATAGTCAATGAGAAATGCGCATTTCATTAAAGTCCAATGTATAGTATTTCATTATTGGAATTTTGTCTACTTGAGCCAGATACAATGGTACCTCACTGTTTTTAACTTGAGTGACAATGTAACACCATGAACGATATACACCACTTACAAATCGTTCAAACATCTGGATCTTGAAGTGTGGAAGAAGTACCACTGTTCATGTTCTTCAATGGCAGCATGGTCTGCGTATTTACGCACAGATTCGTATCCAAAAGAGTAAATAGCTAATCCTGTCGTCACCAATTCGTCCCTGAATAATTCCTTTATGTTCACATCGACATGGTTCAAGAATGGAGTCAGAGTAAGTCTGAAAATGAGGAGAATCAGTCCGTATGCAACATCATTTGTTCTTAAGGGTGTGTGTCCATTTTTGCCGAGTAGGCCTAACTAACGTTTTGCCAGGGTAACAGATACATTTTTTCGCTTTTGAATTTTTCCTAGTTTTGTATGTTTGTCTCTTTTGTCTTGTAATTTCTGTATCTTTATAAGCTTCATTTAAGGAACTTATGTTCCATGGCACAGGACAGATTCACAGTTTAAAGGGGAAATCAAAGAGTATCTTCAAAGCCTCTGCACTGTGCTGCTAAGAGGGGAAAACATGGTGTATTTTACCTACACCACAGGAAGGTAGAACAACTGTAATGTCCTTTCTTCCAATTACTCCAATTACCATTTCCTCAGGTGCACGTATGCCACGTAGCGTCATCTCCTACAATAAAGATATACATTTTAATTAGTGACTTTTTAGCCATTCAAAGAATGGTAAATAATGGAAGTTTGTATGTAATGATTCTACTTTGATGAAGGTATCCAAACTTAACTTGTTTATACATTAATAAGAGAACCTGACCAACCTTGAAATAAAACAAATATTATATATTCATACATATTTTCACCCATATGAAAGAGTTTAACGCCTACCTGGAAAGCGGTGTGTGTTTTTTTAATAGTGTTCGACCCATTATTTTCAAAACAACTAATTTGTGAACAGCATCTATACTTACTCATTATCTGCCTTATGTGGCATTCCATACTGTTGTCTGTACTTGTTAATGTTGTCTCCATTACGTATTTGTCAAAGCAGACAGTCCTAAATTCTGAGTTAATGTTTCCCCTGTCATCATTGAAGAAATCTATCTTCTACTGTATTTGAAACAGACGGTCTCTCTCTCTATCTCTCCACAAACACACATTGCTCAAACACCTGAAAAATAAAAGTTGAAGGATTCTTATTTAGTGTCACAGGGTGAGAAAAATATACAGCCTGACCGGGACTCGAACCAGGGGCCTTTCGCTTACAGGGCAAATGCTCTACCGACTGAACTACCCGGCCGCTTACATATAATTCTCCCCTATTGTGAGTTAACGGTACTGTGACATTATCCCCCTCCATTTTAGAATTCGTTCCTGAATTCTAGGAGTAACAGGGTAAATATAACCACGTGCAGGTGTCTTAGATATACCTAGTACCGATGCCACAGCCCCACGTTACGCGCCAAATGTCATAGGGTGAGAAAAATATGCAGCCTGACTGGGACTCGAACCCAGGGCCTTTCGCTTACAGGGCAAATGCTCTACTGACTGAGCTACCCGGCCGCTTACATATGATTCTCCCCTATTGTTATCGGCGGCTAGTACAGTCGGTAGAGTGCAGGTACGGTATTCCTGAGGCCCTGGGTTCGAGTCCCAGTCGAGTTATTGATTTTTTCACCACCTGTTACATTTGGGGCCCAACGTTAATAACCTACTGTTTGTTATGGCTACTGCTTCGGCACCTCAAGAATGTTTCATAATATTCTTTGTCTCTAAAATTTCGGTACGAATTCTAAATTTGGAGGGGTATATGTAGCCGGGTACAGGTATCTGGTGATAAATCAATAGGCAAGAAGACATTTGACTTGGTAGCTCAGTCGGTAGAGTGCCGGTACGAGTCCCAGTCGTATCATTGACTTTTTCACCACCTGTTACATTAGTAACATATATTATTTGTCGGCAATACGATTAATGGCTGTGGGACTGCTTGAAACAATATCCCCAACTCAGCAATGCTTCGAAATGATCTGAAAAATAACGTCCTATTTTATCCAATGAAGTTAATGTATATAGATTACATTATGAATTTTGACTTATGAATAATTCAGTATTATAAATTTTAATCCTATATTTCTTGTTCTTTTCATTGTCATTTTATTATTTTTTTTCCTTTTTATTTCGATCATATTAATGACAAGCTTTTTTAAATGATTGCTTTTTTGTTAAAATGTCCAAAATAACTACATGCACAGTTTCAATAAAGATATGGAAATAAATGATTACAAAGACGATTTATAATGAAACAAAAAGATTTCTCAAAAAAGGACAGGGAATTCAGACAGGAAATAAACTTGCAGTAACCTTCGCTTTCTTAGTGATAGGCTATTGCAGGGACGGCCTACTCCAACACGACAACAAGATTTACAAGTGCATGCATATAACAGTACAGTATGTGGTTCTTAAAAGATATATATATATATAAAGAAGGAGAGAAAGAGAGAGAGAGAGAAGGGGTAAAATTATGTCTCCATAATGTGATATGCCACTTTTATCCGACGTGATATCACAGTGAGCATACAGCGCTTTTATGTCTCCTGTAGGCAAAATTATCAAAATGACTAAAAAACTGTTGATGGGACGTTAACCCACACAAACAAAATCAATATTTCTCATGGCATAACGCCAAACAAACGCTGTTAATACGTTTCATATACGTGTGTACTCATTTGATCACTAAATAATACATTGTAAATATCATTTTCATCGGCGAGTGTGTATTTAACATACCTGTAAACATGGGTAATTTCTTCCTCGTTGAATCACTTGCACCATTCTTTGATATGTCCATGTTATGACCTCCCGGTCACCAAATAAACGCTTTAATTAATCGACCATCGGTACTGGTGATGTCCTTAAAGATCATCACTAAAAATTATGGCTAAAATATCTTTATTTTTTTAAAAAGGAAACCCCATTTATGTTACACTGTTGTAAACCTGGGCTCAGTCGATGGTAAATAATTTTACATTTACAAACAAAACTCTTAAAAACATATTGTTCATTTTTTGGGAAGGGCACCGGAACACAAGTTTAAGATACCCGATTGCTGATCGGAAGGTTGGGGGTTGTAGCAAGGATTTTTCATGACCTGTCCAGGCGTAAAGTACTAGTCCAACCCAAAGCGACGTAAAATTAATAAGTTTTGACTAAAAGGTAGTGCTGACGTTATTCATAGAGCTAAATCTACCTGAAAATGTCAAAGAGGGAGGGGGATAAAACATGTAATGTATCAAAAATCATGCTTGGTTCAGATATGACATGTATTTGAAGTAGGTTAGACATGCAAGAACATGTAAAAAAAAACAGTCATACAAAATTCTTAGAAATTAGTTGATTGACTTCCTCTTGGTTCCTTATTCATCGAAAAAAGTCACATGCTATCATATCAGCCATTTACGATGAGCATATATGTCACGTGATTACACAAAATCAATCGCCATTATCAATGTAATTGGAATTGCTTGATCATATTTAGCTGATATCATGGTACGATTTTCTTTACAAATGTACAATATATTTGATAAATGTATCTAGATCGATAGTCTTCATTTATATTATTTTGATAATATGCTTAAAAGGCTTAATATTGTATTTTATTATTACAACCCTATAAAAGGTGTAATGTGTATTTGGTGTCATTTCGTTTTAAACGTTGAAAAAAGAGAGTAATTAAACAAAAATTATAAAACGCACATTTTCTATACATGAAAGTAATTTATTTCTAAAAATAGCATTTATTTCATTAGCCAAATGGATTAGAATAATAATAAAAGTAAACCGACGTAAAGTAACAATAAAGCTGTTGTTGTATATACTTCCCCGTATTGAATATTCCTTTCTTGGAAGAGACCCGGAAGTTTATCAGCAAACTTTTACATTAATAAACATGGGATCTTTTGATACTTCTACAAACGATGTTTGGAGGGTCGAAATATATAAAAATTACCATTTCCATATAGCTGTCCGTCTAACATAAGGCCCGGGCTTTAAGTCTGTAGTTCCTTCATCCTAGAAAGTCATACTTGCACAGTTGTTTATATTCTCTAACTGACCCGTCTAAGTGACGGATTTCGGTGCCGGAGTTGTCAGAGCGTCTGTTCCGTAACCTGGAGGTCGTTGGTTCGACCCCTTGCCAGGCATTCTTAAGTCGTTAAAATGGTAGGTTTATATTTCCTTAATGCTTTGTACTTAACTCTTAATGGTAGTTCAAAGACTGGTAGGTCCATGACAATTTGCTAAAGTCATATGGATATGATAAAAAAAATAGATACATTTGTAAATAAATAGAGGATCGCTTTTGGCGATTGCGAACATGTAACGTATTAGTTAAATTGGCTTCAACATACTAACATAGTTTTTTCTGCTTGACGCTCAGCATTAGGCTTAAAATATGTTTGTTTCCGCTTACCTGACCGACCCTTTCTTTTTTCATACCAACCTTTAACTTTTTTCTATCATTCGGATTATCACTGTTGAGAAATGTTGTTTTTCGTCACATCCACTAAATAAATAAGAAAAAATAAGTAAAACAGTTAATAATAAAACATCTTGCCGACCAACCTACCCATTTTATTAGAGATGTTAGCTTTAACAAACAACCTTTTTGCATTATAATAGGGTGTTGTATACAGTCAGGGTGGTTATGTGACTCGATGTGGTAGCATGCAACATGTCTACGTCAATTGGATTGTAGGCAGTCTCAAAATGACAGAAATACCGATGGGTGCGATGTAAAGGAAATGTTAAAACGAGCAATGTAAGCATATTTTAAATTATGTACATAAAGGGTCAACTAAAATACACCTAATAAGATGTTTTCTGTATTTAAATTATTAGGCGAAAGGTAAAGACGGGAAGACTCCAATACTGGTAGCAGCAATTGACTTTGGAACTACATACTCAGGCTGGGCGTTTTCTTTTCGGCATGAATATGAAGCAAACCCCACCCAGATTTCTGCAAAAAACTGGATGGGTGGCCAATTAGTGTCATCAAAAGGTATCAAAACTTTATGATGGTTAAATATTTTTCTTTTTGAAATACAGCAAGGCTGCCTTGAAAGTAAATATGTTCAAGTAACATTTAAAATCCCAGAAGATCTAATTAACATTCCGATGTAACCTTGTCAGAGACCAGCATTTGAATGTCTTAAATCTAATTGCGCCACCTAATGGCTGATCAAGACCATTATCTTAAAAGGTCAAACGGGTAAGATCAATATAATTCACGACAGAATATATACAGTATTAACGGAATCACTATCCTCACTTAATATCAACTATCAATCATTTAAACAGGAGGAAACAATTTTAAAAAAAGAAAAAAAAAACGCAGTTGTTTAGACCTTCTCTGCTTCTTAACTTAAACAAGGGAAATAATTCTACATCAACTGATTACAAGTCTAAACATAATTCGTCACAAAAAAAAACACATTAAATAATACTGGAGATATTAAGATGAAAGGCATTTTTGGTCTCGTTTTCTGCTTTAAATGTTCAAAAATCAGTGTTTTATATTATTTTAGTTAAATTATTCGATTCAAATATTCCGTGTATTCCGCGAAGGAGAGGAAGACCAACAACTCAACCATTGTTCCCTTATTCAACATTATAGGACCAACGTGTATACTTATCAAGCCCGATGGGAAGACTTTTGACTCGTTTGGATACGCAGCTGAGTCTAAATACGCAGACCTTGCTGCCGATGAAGAACATGAGCAGTGGTACTTCTTCCGGCGCTTCAAGATGCTGTTGTATGGACGAATTGTAAGTAGTACAATCATGTATTTAAGGGGCTTAACATTATGAATATAAATTTTCAAACTCAAACAGTTTTTTTTTTAATTTCAAGTACTTTTATTATGACGCAAATAAGTACATTTTTACGATGAAATAATACGTTTAACTATGCGAATGAAAAGACGATTGCATTGCTAAATTTTAGGCTTCAATAACATAAGATCTCTTCATATAAATATATATAAGTATAGTACTTAATTATACTTCACATCAGGGTGTTGAAAGGAGTATTAATCTTGAGGAAGAAAACAAGAAGAAAAGCTTGCCAGCAAAGACAGTTTTCTCATTGTCAATCCGATTCCTGAAAGATGACCTGTTGGAAACTGCTGGAAAGCGATTGTTGGACAGCAACATAAAGCCGGAAGAGATACATTGGGTTCTGACTGTACCGGCTATCTGGAATGACGCCGCCAAAGAATTCATGAAGGAGGCAGCTAAAGACGTAAGACAAATTGTTGATGATACCACATTAAATATTTAATTGCCTTCAACAAAATAGTAAAACTGTTATTTTCCTTTAAAATGATTTCTTTTTTACGCCGATTTGGAAAAATGTTTTACAACTAATTCTTACAAATAATCCATATTCTTTTCAAAGATCCCTGGGCCTGATCATATTCTCTTTCATCTTGGTGCGAAGCTACACAAACCTAAAATTATGTAAGTTACTACTGAACCACGGTGCACCTCGAAACAGTTTGAATAATGTATTTACTCAATCACTTTTACATGTAGGCTGGGATACCAAGGGATCATTTAACAATCGCATTGGAACCTGAAGCTGCATCATTGTACTGCCGGTACCTACAGGTGGACAAAAACATTGGAGACAAGGGAATTTCCCTGGCGTCCTTAAAGGCAGGACAGAAATATGTTGTTCTAGATGCTGGAGGTTAGCAGCAACTAGTTTAGTATTTTTATTTTTATACGAAAGTGGTTTCATGTTCTCGTTATTATGATGTTATCCTAGATTCTGTAAACTTGTTTACTTACAAATTTACAAGAAAAGATCAAATAAATGAAATTCACAATGTGATTTATTCATTGAAGAATATATTTTCTTAAAATGTTTTAGCTATGATAATTGAATACATAATGTAAAGTAGTTATTGTATATTTGAGAATTGCTTATATCTAGCTTGCAAGGGCAAATTTATTTCAGCTAAATGATATCACGTTTCATTCTGTTTATTTGTTCTTAAATTAGTATTATGGAACCTGATAAAGGCTAAAAACTGATCTATTAAGTTCTAACAACAAATGCTTCCCCAACTTTATACAAATAATTAACAAAAGTACAACACGGCTGCCTCATTTGGGGGCAGTGCCTTACTGGTATTATATAGAAAATATGTAAATTGTGTTCTTAAATTATGGGTTTCATGTTAATGAGCATTCCCATTAGGCTATCACAAAACTAAATTTGCTTCTGTCGAAATACTGAGGAAAATCAAATAATATACAGGTGGTACAGTGGACATAACAGTTCATGAGGTTCAAACAGGTGGAGGACTGAAAGAACTATATAAAGCCAGCGGGGGTCCATGGGGTGGCACAAAAGTCGACAATGCTTTCCTGAAGCTATTGGAAAAGATATTCGGTACATAACTTTTATATAATGTTGTATAAGTTTGTTTTTTTATTTCATTCGACCAACAACTTTCGCTTAGTTGTGAATAATTTAAATAGTTTATATAAATTAGCCTCATTCAATTTTCCACAACATATGATAAAAAACGAGATTTATAAATTATTTTGAAAAAAAATTCGAACATGATCAGGTAGACGGAGTGCATTTTTGTAAGTGTTACTTTTTTAATTGTTTATGCATATCATGATAATGCATTTACGTTTTTCACTTTATTGTTAGGAATTGACGTCATGAACAAAATGAAAATGGATTGTGTTGAGGATTTCTTTGACATGTTCCGAGACTTCGAAGTCAAAAAGAGAGACATATCAAGCTCCTCTGCTAAGGTCAACATGAGACTTCCCGCTATAATGTCCGAGGTTGTACAAGATATAACAGGAAAATCAATTGCTGGTAAGATTCATGCATCTCCGTATGCAGACAAAGTAAATGTCAAAGCAGGTAGGCTGTTTTTTGATGGAGAACTCTTTCGAGGACTGTTTGATGAGACAGTAGACAGTATCATCAAACATCTCAAGATGTTGTTCCAAACACCACAAGTTCGGGGCTGCACTACCATATTAATGGTAGGTGGGTTTTCAGAATCACCACTTCTGCAAGAGGTGGTGCGACACAATTTTAAATCAGTCCGGTCAATTATTCCTCAGGAAGCTGGCCTTGCCGTTTTGAAAGGGGCTGTAATTTTTGGGCATTGTCCACAGGAAATAACACATCGTGTTAGCAGATTTACTTATGGGATTAGAATTAACTTACCGTTTATAGAAGGAAAACATCAACAGAAATGCAAATTTATTAACAAAAGTGGAGAAGTTAGATGTGATGATCTTTTCTCTATATTAGTGAAAGCGGGAGACTGTCTGAGGGTAGGTGAAAGAAGATCACATTCGTATCTGTCGCAGAGTGACGCCGTCATTAAACAGGAGATAGAATTTTATGCTACTCAGAAAGAAACACCAGAATATACCAATGAAGAAGGCTGCAACAAAATCGGGTTTCTGTGTTGTCCCAATGCCACTCACTTCAAAGGGACGATCAAGGCAGGTTCATGTTTCAATGATATTTGGGGGTACAGAAATTCTCTGTGAGTGTGAAAATGAGGCCACGGGTAAAATTCAACATTTGGCTTTAAATTTTCTTGGTTGAGAAGGAGATATTTTAATTATTCTCAATACTAGAAAAACTTGCACTGCTTTCAATATTGTGATAGCAAGTATGGTCAAAGAATATGATGATCTTTAAACGCGATACAACCATAACAAAATAAACTTTAAAAACGAGCATATCAACATCTATTTAATAAGTATCGTCGTGAGTCAAAGTCTTAAACAAACTATGTTAAGTTATTCAAGTTTGTAGTAGATTCCAGATATCGACCGTTTGCTTTGAAGCTTACTGAAATGCTTTATTGTGTTATTTTCTCCTTGGTTGATGGTTCAAAGGTCAACAAAAAAAAAAGAATTTTCCTGCCAAGAATAACCATTTGTATATGCGATAAAATTACCGTCTGTTTCGAATGTCTTTAAATTTATGTATTGTTCCAACCTAGCATTTTAATGAGGGATTTATTTATTGTTCAAACGTTTCCCAGCAGAAACCACAAGCTAAAGCACATGCAATAGACATTGAAATTTAACATCTTAGACTTTGTATTCATTAATTGTCGCCTTTTTCTTTTGATATTGGAATGCAACATAATATATCAATGGTCAGTTAATAATGTCTTATAACATTGACATGAACGGATTCGACACAATTTCAGCACTGAACCATGTTTTACATCGTATTATTGAAAATAACCTAGACGAACAGAACGAAAAGAAATGTCTATCAGCAAAGGCCATGTTCTTATTGTTAACCCGGCAAGCAAAACAGGGCAAGTAACGTAGGAATTTGTACAAGGCATAAGAATACAAACAATCATACTTCTCTATATAAAGATAAAAGACAAAGTAAGTCAAAACAAGAAGGCTGTACAGCTACAGATAATGTCCCAAGCACCACAAGCTCGAGGCTACTCTGCTTTAAATAATAGTGGGGGGGGGGTCCGGGTCCCCGCGCCTGCAAAGGGTGATGCGACAAAATCTAATTTCAAGGTGCGCTTATCTTTGGGCATTACCAGTAATATATTAATAGATTTATGTTTAGGAATGCCATTAACATTAAGCACATAAAAGCTAACAAATTAGTCAAAGAAATTTGATACATAAATATTTTCTTTATATTAGACAGAACGTAGATTGTTTGAGGGTAGGCGAAATAAGAACATAGAATCTTATGTCACGGAGCGATAATACAAACAATCGGATGATATGATCTTATACGACAGAAAAATAAACTTAAAAGTATACCGTCGAAGGTGGTTGTAATAAAATCTACTCATGTGATATTGCTTGTCATAACAAAGAATTTATCAACTGATATGCAAAAATAATACATGTACATGATGGTACCATAACAAAAGATTGATCAACTGATATCCAATAATAATATATGATGGTAACATAACAAAAGATTGATCAACTGATATCCAATAATAATTTATGATGGTCGTAATTTCTCTATGAAGATGGAAATGTCCACTCCGGAGAAAAAGCACATTTGCCGTTAATGCAGTAAAATTGCTAAAATGAATGTCAAAATATGCGATTATATCAAAGTATTTTAAATAGGAAGTGGCATAACGGTGAGAATAAAACGATATCAATCTGTGTATACGCATTGTACATGTATGTTATAGATGCCTTAACAACTTGGACAGTATTCTCGACCTCATTGTTTATATCAAATGAATTTTAATTTGTCATTCAAGTAGCCACATGTGTCATTTTGTACAATTTCAGCATATCCAATATTATCACAATCATATTTCAAGCATGTATTGTTTAAGGACCAATCAGTAATTTTATAGTCTTTAAAGCAATGAGTTAAAACCAAATCGTTGGAAAAAAAATACCCGTTTATCAACTGATTGCTTCCTTGTCATGAGAAATTGTAAATTTTCGTCACATTTAATTACTTGGCTTGTACCAAGTTCCCGATATATTTGAAATGCCAGTGGGATATCAATCCAACCAACCAGAGAAACACATGAAGGATATGCAAAGCTTTTTTTTTTATTCATTTTGTGTTATATGCTGCTTATATATTTATAGATAAATCAAACTATTTGTATAGCTATACATTCATTTGAAACGAAGAAGGTACATGCTGTGTTTCATTTATACTGTAAGTAAAGCGGCGGCACATTATTTGTATATATTTCATTCTTCAAAAAGGTAGAGCGTATTAACCTTTTGCATTTCCAGATGTACTTTATGGTTCACTTCATTATATATAGTATGTTTGATTTTAGAAGGCACTTTTAGATTTGTTTGATGATGATAATGACGACGACGTCAATGGCGCTGATAAAGCTATTGATAATACTAGTTTGCAGTAAGTTACGTATGTACACGTTTTGTAAGCGTGTGTTTGCGTGTGTGTATTTGTGAGGGTGAAGATGATGATGAAGTTGATGCCGATGATAACGCCGCAAGTGTTATTTTAGTTTTATTGTATTGAAGTTATGTGTAAATTACTGCGTTTGTGTCAGGTATACTAAGTGTTATTTAATAGTGTTATTAGGGAACCAGACCTTATTGCTACTTAAGAATGTGTTTATGTTGATGATGCAGAAGTTGTTTATTCTAAAATACTTAATTTGGCAAAGTCATATTTGTTTTAAGTGACCGCCATAGAATGTCTAAATGTTATTTCTTATTAAGTCGGCCTTAAAGTAAATGATCTTCATTTTTTAATAAAACGGTCTTTGAACAAAGTATATGGAACTTTTTATACACGTATAGTGACCAAATAAACATAATATTATCAATCGGTTAGCTGATTTGGTGAATATTTTAAGAGTTGCTAAATTAACTAAATAGCATACAAATCATATTTTATTATAAAATCAGAAAATGGCAGAGTTAGATCAAAAGTCGCTGAATACATATTTGTTTTAGTTTGCCCGCAGTAATAATAAGCAGTCACTGGTCGCGTAAGTAAAGAGTCGTGTATAGAATTATGCATTTTATTTGGAAATTCCTGAATTTGTATAAGTGATACCGTTTGACAATGAAATATTTTAAGAATCTTACTATATTTGTAAAGCATTTGTAAAAAAAAAAATTATTACCACTAAATTCCCAAAAATATACATACATGTCCATACATGCCTCCTACTCCTCATATTTCTCTGTATTATCTATGTATCATGTATGTTATCATTTATATGTGAATATTTGTGCATTGGGGTGAACTCATATATATGTATATATATATATATATATATATATATATATATATATATATATGTGTGTGTGTGTGTGTTTTTTTAACTTTGTGAATACCTGAGCATAATGCATGCATGTATATTATGTAGTTCATATGTGACAATTTGATACTAATGGCACTGATCTTTGACCATGTGTAAAACAAAATATCATGTTTAACTTTGTGAATACCATGAGCATAATGCATGCATGTATATTATGAAATAAACTCTATACGATTATAAAGTATATGTGTATAATTATGAAGTGCTGTATCAATTTGTTATTCAGTTTAGAGGAATAAATGTACTATATTTAGTCTTACTTATCATATAATCTGGTCAGGCTAAAATAAAGCTTTCTGATTAGTAATGAAACTGGGACAAACAGTAAAAGTATAGAAGTTGTTATATCAATACATTATATGTAGACTGTAACTGGCATAGTTAACAGTTTGCAAACCTTGAACTGGTGTTTTACATAAAGACTTAATCAAATTAACCTAAATTGAACGAATGATTATTGGAAATTATTCCCGGACAGTACAGTATTGTAGGCACATATGAATAGGATTAAATTGAATGTACTTTTTACTTGCATTGATCATTTTACGTTACGTTTATTATTTGTATATTGCAGTCTATACCGTAATGGGACTATGGGTAATTATCGTGTAACATATTTGAATATATGTCGATATGAACACTGTGTATTCTAAAGTACGGAACACATTTTGGTTCTAAATAATATATATGTATACGAAGTACAGTAAAATGTGTTATAAACAAACAACCACTGCTTTTTAAGACAGTGGTGGCTTTGGCAAGGTTGTAATTATTGAGTTCAAATCAATTAAAATATATTTGGGAAATTTTAAAATTTTTATGTTAGCAAATGATATGAGATATTAATGTTTGATAATGAAATAAAATGTACTATAATCATTATGCTTGTTTTCATTACTTGGACTAGATGTATGTTGAATAGACAGTATTGAGTGTATATTATTGTAAACAGAGAGAGAGACAGTAATAACAAACAACTTTGATCACACTTGATAAATTTACTCTATTAGATTTACCACACACACACACTTGGACGGAATCACTTCATGTTCAATTTCAATACACAAAAACAAAATGTACACAAATAAGAACGCAATAACGACATTTAGTTTCAAAAAATGTTTTTATCATTATTGAATAAAAAAAAAAACATAAAAATAACATAAAGGCGTTTTTGAACAATTTTGTTTTACCGTATCCCGCCATTTTTTTAAGTAAATTGGAGCGATGGAAAATAAGCTTTTACTTATGTCAGTGTCGGTTTTCACGGATATATACTGGATTTAAATTTAAAGAGTTATTTGAAAGAAGGGGGGTTTCATTGAGGACTGATACACTTATCAGGGTTATAACTGCATAAAAAAGACAATAAAAATCGAAGCTTTAAATCGAAGACTAGATACAATACATAGTACATAGCAATGGAGGGATATTTATTTGCTCACCTTCCTGTTTTGAACTGCTTCTGGTATTACTCAAGGCTTTACAGTAGTACTGTGGAGATACATACGAATATGTGCGATTTATCATAGGATAGGATCAAAACAGTGATATTTTGGGTGATGTCTGATGATCACCAGATATAGGATACGAGGATAGGAACAAAATGTATGACATTAAGTTTTATTTATATTTGTTTTTGTTTTGTGTTTATTTAAGACAGACCTCCATCGTTATTTTTGACAGTTATAGACGGCAAAACTATATACATTGATGTTTGTTATTAATCTAAGGGAGGATACCTGTTGGAAATTAAAGGGAAGTTAATCTAAGAAATGTGAAATTTTCAATAAAAGTAGGCCTTCAATGGAAAAAGCGAAATTACATTTGTATATAATATTCAATGTAAATTTATCAAATATGAATTTTGATTTTCAATGCAGTAATCCACTCAAAAGCATAAAATAAAATATATTAAAGAAGGAGTTATTGTAAGCGAGCTGGTAACACTGTATAAATGTGTGGTCTCCAGTTCAAGCATAGATGTTGTTATAGTTTGTCTATTTATTTTTAGTTTGTTTATTTATTTTTTGTTGTTGTTGTTTTTGCTGTTTTTGTTGCTGTTTTTGGAAAATTCGCAACACCAAATGCGAAGCCGTTGATAAGGTGAAAATATTGTTGTGTACATTGGCAACA
>CM037790.1:56600732-56650732 GCA_021229015.1 Solen grandis
TCTGATTTTTTTATTCAAACTATCGAGACCTTTCTCTGTATAACTTATCGTAATGTACATTTGAATATTAGCTTAAAGTAACATTGACACTAAATCAAATTTGGACCCGGAATATTATTAAAAATTAAAAATTTCCTTCCAAATTAATTGAAAACGGACAATACTTTATTTGAAATGCAAACTGTATATATAGGCATGAATTATATTCGTATCTGCCAACCTGTAGTAAAATACGTGTTCAAATTTCTTACTTAAATGACAAAGCGTCAGCATTTTCTACATAATTGATTATTTATGATAAAGGATAGATCGTAAAGTCTTCAATATTCGAAATTCATACCAGATCACATTTCTGCTTCAACAATGCTAATAAGACGTGCATTTGATGTCCAATAAACTTCAAGATTTGAGATTATTTCACAGACCAGTTTATCACGTTCAGCGTAAAATATTTTCACATTCAATATTTTTGCTAAAAGAGTCCAAGCCCTTGAGATTGGCTTTACCCCAAGCGAAAATTAACGATTTATTGTCTATGTCTACTTAAGGACTCCGATACGTAAGTGAATTAAAACAATATTGAACGTGAAATGTATCGGCAAATACATTACAAATTTGCAAGACAAAACTCAATAACTCAAATGTATAATTTTGCAAACTAGCGTTATATTAAATTGATTTCTTTATTGTATTTTATGTATGGCGGAACAAAACGGACACTTTTATATCATTTTGACTTAAGCATGGCCATAATCGTTAATGCATAACTTATAAATGCATACATGATGATTATACAAAATGACAGTACAAACTTGTATCTTTAGATACTTTCCTGTGTATCATGTCTGACAAGTATCACCTATCATGAAAATTAAATTAAATTGAACTATCGGTCTTTTGCATTCTGTTCTATCAAATCAGAATTATACATATAAGTTCCCGATAGGGTCATTAACTGAAACTTTCCACAAAATAAATATATAAGCTGGAGTTATGGTGCTATTAGTGAAGAATTAATAATCAATAAACGTATATATAACGACAAAGGATGCATATTAACGGACAGTTAAACACATACACATATATATTGCAGACAGTATAACATAAAAAGAAAAATAATTCATGAAAGAGAAATCACTGAAAAAAACATTTAGTTTTTTAATTATATAAAAACTAATTTTTTTGTTAATTTTATAAATGTTAATTTTATAAACGAACTTAAATTTAAATCTGTTTTCCCATCCAGATACTCACTATATTCTAAACCGTGGACTTCACGACCAAACTTGTATTCTTTATTTATACTCAGATCAAGAATTCAAATTATTTTTGAAAATATCCATTAGTTTTGATATTATAGAATTGGAAATTAAGGATATATATCCAAACCTGTCTTTAGCGATCAGTTTAGGGGAAAAGAGAAAGTGGCCGCTTAGCAGAGCTGGCTGCTAAACAAATGTTAAACATATAACAAAATGCAGTAGTTTGGTAATATTTAAACTTGATATCTAAATGCAGGTTGACCGCTTAATAGAGGTTCACGTGTAATTGTGTAACCATGTTTCGATCTGATTTGACAGTAGTTTATAATTAAACAATCACTTGTCCTATTTTATCTAAAAGAAGATAAACTGTATTTGGTTTACGTAGCCACGATGCTATTTTGCAATGCACAGTTTTCATAATTTAGTTAAGTAAACAAGTTACAATAAAATTAGCAAAGCTTTAGTGAAAAAAAATGAATTTCAGTGACATTACATCATTAATTTGTTTCATTTCAGTTACCAACTGAATAATATAAATATAAGTTCAGCATATGTGCAATATTCACTCTTACTCCTTATTAAATCATAATTACACTAATTTACTGTCGTGCGATAAGGTAATCTGAATGTATCTCATCGACGGCCGATCTTTGCAAAAAAAAGTAACCCGATTTTGCAAATGGCTACATGCCAAAATTAAACAATCATATTCAACGTGCGGGTTCGTACCGAAGATGGTGATATAGTCACGCTATACATGTATTATGTTATGTAAAAATTCACCGCTATATTTAAAAGATTTAATGTGCTTGTAGATAAACTCAGATTATAATCGTGAGATTGACGTGTATCATACAATTCCTGCTCTGTATTTTGTGTGTGTGTTATTTTTATTAGAGGGAAAGAGGGGGGATTGAAAGGAGCATTTCAATTAAAGATCGTTTAATATTATGTATGAATATCTTTTCATCTGTACTTCAACTGTGTTAACATTACAAACATAACGTGTATTTTAACCTAAAACTAACTCTAAAAAGTCTGAAAACACTTGGACATGCTTCTGATTGTATTATATCTCCATCATTAAAGGGAATAAAGTATGAATGATATTCACAGTAATGTATTTTATGGTCTTTAAACATTTTGTCGATTATATTTATGAATGAAAGCATTTATGATTTGATTTGAAATATTCAAAACTGATATAATTTTACAAGAAACCTTAAACGTGTATGCCTTGCAGACCAGATCACGACGCGGTAAGATTCGAAAGGCAATCTGATGCAGTAATTTATTTTCATCGATTAAAACTGATATACCAAATCCAATGAGATACGGAGCTTCGGTCACGAAAAGCACTGAACAAGCTCCCCCGCTACGGTATTCGAATCTTTGACCGTTCGTCTTGGTTTCAATAGTCTTTACTTTTAAACCACGGTGTGGATGTTTAAAATATTGTACAAAAACAAGAATGAAAAAAAAAAGAAAAAAAAAGAAGAACATGTATAAAATTTGTGTTTAAAGTATTATAGCTCACTATTTGGCTATAACTACATAATATAGACATGCGATTGTTCCGCATTTGAAATATACATTCAAATTTTCAAAGAATTTGTTGCTCTTCATTTCATGATTATAGCTCCTACCAGAAATATTTTTTCTCAAATAATAAAGCTCCTCCTATTTGTGATGAATTTATATAAAAAGAATTGGATAAAATGAAACACCATGATAAATCGAATAGTAGATTTCCTCCGAAATAGAAAAATATTCATGTTTCAGCTCGAAATCTGAAGAAAGCTCGCTGAAGCTCATACAGGTTTAAGCCTCATCGGATGAACCTACAAATAATGCATTTTCTGTATCATGTTCATTTCGGTCGCGACATACACTAGACTATAAATATGACACTTGTCTAGATCCCATATTGGGGTTCATTATGTGCAGGTAGATCCAGTACTGGTTAGACTTGTGTCAGGATTTTGTGTGATCTCAAATATGTTTAATTTAGTAAGACTTAGTGTGATCAAAGATCTAAAACAAAGAGATGCGCTACTTAATAAAGCCTATGAAGGATATCTCGTATACTCTCGCCACGACGGCGAAAGGCGACGTCATTTTGATTTTAAAAAAGCCGATAGAGTCTATAATGATAAATATTCTTTTTTTTTTCCACATTTTTATTATTTAAACAGCATTAAACATCAGCTATATATTCATTCGGTTAGTAGATAATCTTTAAAAAAATGTGTGATGAGTGAATGCAATTTCTTGGTAGAATATTATGGAGGCCACTACAGAAGCAAATCCTTTTTTGACTCTTATTGTAGTACAATTTTTGTGCAATGAGCTTTTCTAAACACTGGAATGGTATCAGTATAAAGTAAATGTAAAATAATATAGACACCTAGTAAGCTAATTTAAAGGCCCAGTAGGGTTGATTTCGTTTAAACTTACAACTCTGAGACGTCGCGCCGAGAATTTGCGATGTCTCTTGGTTTTAGGTCTTTGGTGTGAACTACTTTTGGATGTTTGTTCATTTTATCAAGGGTTTGTTGTTTGTTTTGATTCCATGTTTACTTTAAAAAGTATAATCAATGTCTACATTTCTGTTTAAACGGCGTAATATATCCGGTTACCTCTTTTGCTACACCCACATAATCTTTTAAATTAACACTAAATACCAGTATTGTATCTGAATTTCCTGTTTTTGGGGGAAAATAAGTCTAAATGTTACATTAAAAATAATAATGTGAAGGTTTATCAAATGGGCGTCAACATTTTTGAAACGATAAAACCGGCATTAACCTAATGCATTTGTACCAAATGGACTATGTGTTTCTGGAGAGAAAAGTATAGATCGCCATCACCACAGTTTACTCCAATGTTCTTAAGGATATCAGGGGCGTTACTGTAATAAAGCGCCATGAATCAGTTGCAAAATTTCTTGCCTCACAGATATCATCTCAAGACAAACACGAGTTATTTATTGTTATAATATCTGGCTATCCTTATGTGATTCTGTCTCTCAAATGTTGGAAGTTATATTGAAGAAAAATCGAACGGATGAAGTAGGAAGGTTCGCTATATGATATACAAAATACTGTTAAATTGTATCACTGTTTCTTATACGAGAGTGTCCTACAAAGTGTGTTAGATATTCTATTAGTGCAATTACTGAATCAGAAGAACCTTGGTGTAGGTCATTATAAATTATCTCAATCAGACCGGGGAGCAAAGGTTACAATTGAGCGCCGTCATTATCTGTTAACACTCTCAGATTGAGAATAGAATAGAAAATGCAAATACGCACGACCACCCAGAGTGGTAAAATACGTATGTCTTAACGAGCATTTAGGTAACGTATATTTTCGTTTTGATCTATTCCTCTACAGCATTCTAAACGAGTTTGAATAATGGAAAAAAGTGTTATCCAAAAATAATCAACACAAAAAACCGCATTTGTATGCAGAGACCTTGGTGCCTACTAACGACAAACTAGGTATACAGACCAACAATATGTCTTTCTTTAGCATGTGAAAATGATCTTGTAGATTAATGAATGCATTATGAATGCATCGGTTGTTCTGTCAGTGACTGACTATGAAAAATATATGGTGTATTTGTAGAAAAGAATGTACCTATTTTCCTTTATTCTAAGGAGGTTTACGTTTAAAATTTGTTTTCCCTGTAAAACCCGAGAATTTCAAGAAACTAATAAACGCTCGAACAAAATTTTAACTATGGTATCTGTTAAGCTTAAATCTCTCTCTCTCTGTCTCTCACGCTATTTAATCAAAAATCGTATGTGTCGATATTAACTCTTATTGAATATCGATACAACATTCAGTATAGAAATGTAGGTCTGGTTTTATGACCAATTTTATTACAGACTGACGTTTTCGAAAGGGCAATAGTAGAAGATTGTATTTTAATCTTCCCCAGATGCTGTAGACAATCAGTTGACTTGATATATAGTACGTGACAAATGGAGAAAGTAAAACCAACAGAGAGAGAGAGAGAGAGATTCGCAAAGTTTAAGCTAATTATTTTCAAACTCAAAGCCAAAGCCATTTCTGTTGTAAATCTTTACACCGTAAAATAGATACATAGTGAATGCCTTGTTCATTCTAGTTTGAAATGAATATAAAAAGAATGCTCACGGGAAGTGTTATTTCTTGTGCCTGAAGAGCATGTCAATAAGTTTCTCAGCTTTTCCCCGAAAAACAAAATATTGGTCCGGTAATGGAAAACCAAAATATATTTTCTAACGACCTCGACGAATTTTGATTTTAGATGAAAGATATTCTTTATGCAGAAAGCGACCGGTATTATTCTGGAAGAAAGGACGCATCATAAATCGAGGGAGGCTTTTATGAGACGTGAGTGTTTCAGCATATGCTGTTTCAGCACTGGATTTTTTGTTGAATGTTTCAGTATAGGCTTTCTTTTGTTGAATGTTTCAGCAATGGCTTTTTTGTTGAATTGTTTCAGTATTGGCTTCCTTTTGTTGAATGTTTCAGCATTGGCTTTCTTTTGTTGAATGTTTCAGAATTGGATTTCTTTTGTTGAATGTTTCAGAATTGGCTTTCTTTTGTTGAATGTTTTAGCATTGGCTTTTTGTTTTTTTTTTTAATTTTTCAGCATTGGCTTTCTTTTGTTGAATGTTTTAATATTGGCTTTTTTTTGTTGTTGAATGTTTCAGCATGGGTTTCTATTGTTGAATGTTTCAGCATTGGCTTTCTTTGTTGAATGTTTCAGCGTATGATTCTTTGGTGAATGTTTTAGCATTGATTTCTTTTATGTGACTTGGATGTTTCAGGAAAGGTATTCTTTTATGTGATCTGCGTGTTTATACATATGTTTAATTTTATGAAACTTAAGTATTTCTTCATAGGCTATATATGTGAGAATTGGATGTTTCTACATAGGCATTCTTTTATGAGTCTTGAGTGTTTCGGGTCAAATTTTCTTTTTTGGACTTTAGTTCTGCAGCATAAACTTTATTTAATGAGATCTGAATTACACAGTGAGAGAGCTTTGATTCAGTTGATTTTATATAATTTCTGCGTTGTAATATATATATTGATATATTCTATTAATGTCGCTTTGAAAGGCGTCCAGAAATGAACTGGTCAGACTCATTCATATACAGCTTGCATCCTGACTAATAAACTACCGGGTAGCTTCAACAAATTTGACAGGTACCAGCGAATAGGCAAAATGTCATAATTGTTCTACAACGAACTTTTCTTATATCTTCCTTTATATTTTGTGTAACTTGCCGACACATTTTAATCTAATTTAAAGTAAAACATATCTGAAAGCTATGAAAACATATTCATAATGTGTAAATATTACTTTAAGAGGTCAGATAGAAAGACACCATTTTTTATTTAATTTATTAATATTTTCAAAATTTGTTTTGGATATATTCTATACTTTTGGATTTGGAGCTCAAATGCAATCTGTAAGAATATATTGCAAATGTTTTTTAGATTAAACCAATTCAAGTTATCACCTATACTGAAAAAAAAACACGGAGTTGTAGTTCTGATAAGTTTATGAATTTAAAGCCCTAGACATGCTGGTCTGATTTGGGTGAATGGCCATTGAATGTTTTTCAGTTGATATACAATGTATTTTTAATCAAATCAGTATTCTAGAGAGGAACTATGCAGCAAATAAAGTAGCCCTCGAGGAATAAGTCAAATGAATCAAACAGCGAATAAATTCGGTTGCATTTCTTTGATGAGTGCACGAAATATTTGCTGATGAAACGAAATCGAGTTTCCTGTCATGGGCTTTTTTGTAAGTTTTAAATTTCTGATGCCTTGGGGTGGTTTAATTTCTCAATATCTTTTTCGGTGATATTTTTATAGTTGAAAATTAATTAGAGTTCAGGCATGTATTTTGAAGCATTTTAGGGTTCGTGACTAGATTTAGTTTATCTGCCTGTTCTGCTACAAATGTGATAGATTGATGGCTTCATCGCCGCATGCTTTCAGAAATCGTTTGTCTTCCTGCAAATTATTTGCAACCTTTGCTGCTTTATGTCAATGTTCTACTTGACATTTCATGTCAAGTCAATGCAGATTTTCATCAACTATCAATGGCTTTATTTATACTACCTTTGTGACATTTTGGTAATCAGGTAGATAGTGTTTTACATGAGTAACAAGTAATATTAATCTTACACTATCACTGTTATTGCTCATTGACATTCTTGAATATTGAAAAAAAAAAATCAGAAAATATCGGTTCAATTCCATGGTTAACAGTATACCATTACAATAACAGTAAACACGAAAACCAAACACAGTGTACCCTTTTGCCTATTTTGGAGAGTTCATCTTGTTCATCGCTATGAAAGAAACACGCAAAACAAACCAAGACTAGTGCTTAAATAATTAATAACTTGAAACTCTTAACGATACCAGTGAGTTGATAACAAGATAATTTACCCATCCTTATAAATCTAAGATCTTGATATTTTTGCCATATAATGCTACATTTTGTTCATCTTTTAAAAGGTGGTTTTCTGCAGATCAGGCTTTATGTGGTACCTACTGAGTGCGTTAAAATGAGTCTTTATGAGGGAAATCGTTACACAATTGCAATAGGCGGCATTCGTGTAGGCTAGGTTTGGCAGAAACAGCGTTAGATATAAATCGGATTTCTGAATAAAGCACTTTAGATGATATTATCTTTCTCTATGTAGAGGAAGAGATCCACTTAAAAGATACATGACTCAAGCCATCTTAATTTTGCATCTGAGATCATTTGAATATCACCGTATACAATTCATTGTTACAGATATATAGCCCAAGGGGATATTGAAATTTCATTTCCTCACTCAGGACGACAATTTCGAGGCCTTATGTGTCACATATTGGGTTTATTTTGCAAAATCAGTCCTTGACGTAGATAAGACATCGAAAACATTAAGCCATTTTTTTTCAAAATCAAAGCTGATAACAGGGCTATAGCTATGTTTTTAAGAGTTTTCCTACTACTATCCCATTAAGCTTTTAAAACAGTTCTTAGGCAATTTGATTTTACAAACATTGACAGCTCGGCATTTTGTTTGAAAGCATGGACTTAGATAGTTACAAATCAAACGAATTTACTCGTACGAAAAATGTCACTTGCCTGTTAGTTTCTGTTACTTACAATTTAAAGTAGTGTTTGATAATTAAAATTCATATTAATTCAGATTAAGGAACAAAACACATTTTCAAAAACAGTTTCATTCTACTGTGAAAAAAATGTATTCATGTGTTTTTATTACCGTAATGAATGAATGAATGAATTAAATTAATAATTAGAAGTGAATAATGTTATATAATACGATTGCAACCTTTATTGAATTCTTGGCCAAACTTGTTTGTAAATTTCAATTTTAAATGCGTATTGAATAAACACTTTGAATAGAAATGAATACATATTTTTTCCGTATACTCTTGTTCAGTTCATTTGGAAGACAGTTCTGCAACGTAAGACACATACTTATAACATATTATATTGCAGGATATTGTCTCCTTTCAAGAAATATGTTTTGGAATGTATCATTAATGTAACTTAATGAGCAAACATTTGAAATGCAAACGACTTGTCGGCTTGAACATAGTGAAACAAAATCAAGATATACTCGAAACAGTAGTTTTAAATTAAATTTAGTAACGAATATTTAATTATTTCCTGATCAATAACTGCTATTGCCACGAAGGGCATTATGCTAAAGAAAATGGCATTGTATTGGAACTTATTCTTTGATTTTAGTTTAGAAAATTGCTTGCACGGATACAATTATGGACTTTTACAATCATATTAAATGTGGCTTCTTAAAAAAGAAATGGCTCAGTCATAAAATGTGGCTTCTTAAAATAGAAATGGCTCAGTAATAAAATGTGGCTTCTTAAAATAGAAATGGCTCAGTAATAAAATGTGAACGCATTAAGGATCCATTTCATTTCATGCACCGAATTTTCTTAAAAAGAATAACAAAAGTGTTTTTGCTGCACCGACACGAAAATGCAAAGCGATATATTTTTTTACTATCAAATAGTTATTCAATACATGTATTGAAACATCTGTCATACACAAAGTCATAATTGTGTGAAGAGGAAATTAAAAAAAAATTAATTTTTTAAAATTAATATTTTATTCGATGACAGAAGATATATATTCAAGCATTATAAAGAACAGATATGAAACACGAAAACAAAACTGCATATAACAATACATAGACTTTTGTTATATACTTAGCTAAATTAGTATAATGAGCATTCACAAAAAATACATATTATGTGCAAAACTTTGTTTATACCCTTAGCAATAATCAAATAGAGAAATGTCTCAAGATAATAGCAATAAAAACAGAATGCTTTCAAAGATTTGGGGATCGAAAACGTTTTGATGACTAGAATAGCGATGCGCACATGGATACATCCATTTAAATTTCATACGTGGTGTGTGTGTGTGTGTGTGTTTACAATAAAGAGTGGATAATACGTTAATAATTATTTGTACTTTTCAGGCGGCGTTCTAGATAACAAAATATTAATCAAAACATTGGCAGGTTATTTAACAGATGGAAATTGACAAACGTTATTGCAAGGTTTCCACCGGATCGATATTTATAATAAATTATGCATGTATACATAGAACTATAATCAAAATGAATACAATCGGCTTACAGGTTAATACGTGTTTAATAATAAAGAGGATGATCCGCTTAATTTAAAACTCAGGAAATCGTCACCCATATTTCTTAAAACTGACGATTGTAAAACATGAGGGCCAAGATGGTCCTGAATCGCTGACATGAGAAAAGTTACCTTCATTGCCAATTATTGTATTATTAGTCATAGTGAATACATAATCTATGCAGAAGTACAGAAAGATCATCTAAATTCCACACAAAACTGTACCTGCCATCAAAATTCTGAAGGTTATAGCTCTAATGATATCAAGTGACACCATGGGTGGGGGTCAATTTTGACACCAGACCCATGATTTGAACAGTTTTGGTTGAGGTCCACTAGTAAACATCGTAACTCCAGGCTTTGTGGTTTCTGAGAAGGTTTTCCTATACAAGTCTATGTAATAAATTCAAGGGTAAGACCCCAATGGCGTGGGCAAATTATAAACCCACAATGCCTGATTTGAAAAAATGCCACACATCAAATGTCTAAGCTCTATGCCTTGCATTTTTACACACCAAATAAGTAAACTCCAGACATTGTGATTTCTGACAAGGTCATGATTTGAACAACCTTTGTAAAGGTCCATCAGATAATGCCACACATCAAATGTCTAAGCTCTATGCCTTGCATTTTCGGAGAAGGAGAGTTTTTAAATATTTCACTTTAAAAAGTCATTTTAGCTCTTGTGACCCAGATATGCATCGGACCGGAACAATTTAAACAACTTTGGTAGAGCTTCATGCAAGGAATATCGCAGGCAATTTTCATCAAATTTGGCCCAGTGGTTTAGGAGGAGATTGTTTAAAGGAAGTTGTTTAAAGAATATTGTTCACGCTGGACGGACGTACGCACGGACTGATGACGGACGCCGGACTAAAAGATATCACAATAGCTCACCATGAGCACGCTGTGCTCAGGTAAGCTTAAAATGCAACATCAATAAAATCTAATCATGAACTTCAGGTGTAAGAATAACATGCAATCACGCCAGATAGCTTTCAAGTATAAAACACCGTTGACAACGAAGTGGTTGATGAGAAAACTGGATACGATTGACGATAAAACACTTGGACTGAACCTTGATTTCATTTAATCAGCAATTTTCTCCGCATAATTAAAAAAAATATGGTTGAGCTTTTAATGAAAATTAATTTCATTAAATCCCCCCTTAGGTAATTCTTCATTTTGGCTGTATTGTTTTTCACAAACGTATTGTGCAAACTCAAAACAATTTCTAAAACACTTGACACATTTCAGCCTTGAAAACATCACAATGAAACGCTCTTGGCAAGCACTTTGAATCTTTGAATATTTATTGTTATGAATTTGTAGTTAACAAATGTTTGCTTAAGGCAGAAGCAATCACATTTCTGAAGCACTTTAACGTGAGAACATTATATTTGTTCATGAACACGCTGTTTAGATTGAGATGATGCAATATACAAAATCGAAAATCAAAATCGTTTGTGTCCTTTGTAATTATTATACTTAGTAAAATCACATACATATATATTTGTAATGTAACAAATTAAGAAAACATTAAAAATATTGAATAAATTGATGATAAATACCGAGTGGATTGAAAATGAAACTATACACCAAACCAATACTTTTCATTCTTTTACATTTAAAATGATATGCAATAGACTTATGGCATCTGAAAGACACTGCGAAAGGTAACAATCAAATATCCGTCTATATAGCACGTTCCAAAATTACCAAGAGATGACACACTCATCGAAAGAGACAAGGATTCAATAGAAGAAAATCCTTTGCCGTAAGTTGCATAATAGCATAATATTTTCATTTGGAATAGAAATAGACTCTCCACCTAAGGATATTAAACTAATATATATTTTTATTTCTCTTCCATTTACAGGAGATAATTTCCATACATTGTGTCTTCAACATGTGGTTTGTTATGCATTCTAGGTAAACCAAGTCAATCCTGCTTTACGGATGGAGATTCACAATACGGGATATTCGAATTTATATTTATTTATATTTTCGAATCAAACAGATTACATATTATTTGATAAAATGTTATTGTTTTTAAAAATGTTTTGTTTAAATGTGTATTGGTACGGTCATTGCTGTATTCGCTTCTTTATATAAAACTAAACTGTTTTTGTATGACAAATGAGCTTTGTACACATCCCTGAGAATATACAGCATCCTTCAACTGGCAAAAATAAATTATTTGATCCTTCAAACATTGACATCCCCGATGAATTAGGAAAACAAAAAACATATCTCTGTAGAGATACCAAATATCTGTTTCCTCCTACACGGAATGTCGCTTGTCAAATTCTTTCTCTTCTAGTTTTGGTGTAAACTATGGTTTCAGATTGCATATTTTGGAATAGAAGAAATAAATTTTGAAATAATTTTAAAATATATTGTTTTTTGTAAAATAGTTTGTTCTTATACAAAGCAATGAATGAAAGAAGTGAATGTTTTGATCTTACGTAGACATTACCAATATGCCAATATGAAATCAATAAACACACATATATCACCTATGATTAAGATAGGGCTAAATTAACATAAGTAGCTTGCGTTGATGGATGGCCTGAAAACATTTAATTTTAAATTTATATTTAAAAAAGGTAATCACTTTGAATTAAAGATACACAGTACAACATTATTTCGTACGCTGACGTATGCCGCTTATTAAACGGGGACCGGCGCACCGCTTCAATCATATCGTTTTTGTGTCGGTATTAGAACCCGGCGTAACCCGAATGGGCCGGTTGATGCTGGGCGGAAAACGGCAATGCCAGAAAAGTATTGTACAGAAGATTTTATGTAGATGTTGTGCAATATTCCTGATTTGTTAAGCTGTACTAAAAAGCATACATTAATATTTTATCAAAAGTCATCGTTCTTGGCTATTATTGTTGTTGTCACTCTTTAAAATGCTAGTAAAGGGGAAAAAATATAGAGCTCAAGATTCGTCCTTCGTCCTCACTGAGACTCACCTCAAGTTAATACTTCAATGTGGTTACTTGTAAAATTCCGCAAGCAAATATTTACTAACGAGGATGAATCGAACACTACACGAAGATTCTTCCTATTTAAAAACTGATCATATGATATTGATATGAATTCCAAATTTAAGTTTTTCGATAAGTTGAGCTCTATTACAAAATATTATGTTTCCGTTCACGTGATTTTGGCAGGTGGACTTGTTACATGTGCCAAGTTTAAAGCACCGCAAGACAGCATTGCAAGTCTGACTGCGCAGCAAATTCTAATACTGATTGCATTCCAAAAGTTTAAATGAGTCCTACGTTCTCCTCGTCATTGTTTAATATCTCTGTAAATGCTACGGAAGCAGAGAAAACGGCGTGTGCCGCCGTCTTGAAATTCCCGTTCTCACTTCTTTTACAAAAAGCTAACTATGTGACCGGCGTACACCAATTTTCAACCGGCGTATGCCTATAGAAAGCAAATGAAGTCCGCCCTTCATTTCAACATACACTTATTAAGTTGTATCATCCTTTAAATTGAGTCCAAATAAACGAAAAACAAAACAAAAAACGACTAATTATCTTGAACATAATAATATAAAAAGTTTCCGAAAGAAGAGTTTTTTTTTATTAGAAGAAAAAAGTAGATCAGGTTCTTGGCACCACTGACTAAACCTACAAAAATATTTGAAACATTCCACAAGTGCCATCAAACATCTATCATATAGGACGCATATAAAAAATATTTGTCACATTCAAACCAAGAAAAAACATATCATATAACAACGACAAACTATTAACATAATTATATAGTAAATACCTAAACTGATCTCCGGATAAGGGATCCGAAAACATGACGCTGACAGAAATGAAGCTCAGGATTTCTAAGAATTTGTTTTCATTATTTTAATGATTGAAAAAAACATCCTACAATTCTTACCGAACATGAAATTGTCAAGCATCTGCTACCTGAATAAAATTTCGATGGAACAATGACGATGAGCAGAAGTCTTTGATAATATTATGTATAACATATATCGATACCCATCTACAGACGCATTGTCGCACAACCATCCGTGACCGTAAAAAAAAGTTTCCCCATCACAGGCAATACTGTCACAGACGGTATTGAAACTATATTTAGAATTATAAAACCTATTTTTATATTTTTTTCATTTGTCAACACTTGGCTGATCACACTTACTTTTTACGCATGTGCTAACTTCATAGGATTTATAACCTGCCATGTTTGTTTCGGACCGTGTCACGTGGTACCGCAAGCACCTGCTTCGGGGATACCATATTCTATATATTACCGATTTCGTCGAAGTTTACGAAAAAAGCGTTTAACTGCAATATGACCTACACTTTCCTACTTTATTTCTCATATGAAACCCCAGCAACATTCAGGTAGGAGGGTAGAAAATAACTTTTTTTTTAAAATTCCTACCGACCATCTGTGAACGAGCTACTTTAAAACATAATAAAGGACAGCGTTTTGAATGTGCTTTTGTCATGATTTATGACATTTAAGTAAATAATATATTCTTAGCCAGTGCCACAGCGTATAGATCTTCTAATTAAATTTTAGGAAAAGACATCATTTGAATATTTCTTGAAAATACTAAGTGGGTTTGCCATACACCAGATTGATAAAACGTGGCAACGTTTATAGAGGAATAACTGAAATGACACAGTACGCCTAATACACGAATCAGGAAGTCGCCATATTTCTCAAAACTGTCAATGTATAAAATACAACAAGAAATTCTAGTCACGATCCCTGATTGTAGCAAATTACTTGGCGAAATTAATTAATGTTCAAGCATAAAAAACATTCACAACAAAGACGACGATGAGAGTGAAGTTAACTGACCTTCAGCTGCAGGAAATATTTTAATCTTTCCTTAAAGCACTCAGTGTAATCACTCCGAGGTGAAGTATATATGTGGGGAAGCTTGTATCTGTTAATATATACCACAAACACAGCATTGTGGAAATGTCTTTTATTTTTAAATGACGACAGGCATATGATAAATTGAAAACAATAATTAACATAGACTCTAACACAATCAATTTAAGGACTAGCGGCCATGCAAAGGAAAAAGAAATTTCATGCACACATAAATTTATGGCCCTTAGTTTAATCCCATCTATTGTAATCGTTGTAACATTTTAACAAAATCGTTCAAATATAACACAGTTAACCTGGATTCTGTGGTCTCAGCACGTTACACTTAGGTTCTGATAATACCAAGGCAAAACGTTGAAGTTTTTATTTTATTTAAATTTTAACACTAAACTTTTGTTTACATATAAAGCATATGTTCATTGAAACACTAGCAAGTTTGAGTTGATAATAAGATGATATTATGTAACATTTTTACCCATTCATATATTCATTTGCAACATATCATGGGCAGTTGGTTCTTAATTGAAGCGTCACTTAAATATACAATGTAATTTACTTATGTCATTTATTGAATGAAACTGATTAACTTTGAGTTTATAGTATTGTATGATTATATACCAAGTAGTAAGACCCCTTGTCAAATATTTCATGACTAACCTTCTTAAATACGTGTTGTCATACAATATTTATAGTCGTATATCATAACGTCTTTCTTATTGGTTCAGGGCGACGTATGTTAGAGATTAATATTGTTTATGTTTATGTGATATGTTTTAGTGTCACGTGATTCAGAGTGCTGACCGATCACTTTGACTTTTAATTTTGAATAATTATGTGTAAAATGACGATCTACTTGTAAGATGTAGTCTTGATATATATGAGTATATGCTCTGTTTTATGTTAATCAGTAGGTTGGTAAGAAAATAGTGGTTTTGTTGTATTAAGTGTCTAGGCCGATTACATATTATCCAGATAGGTAGGACAAAAAATAAACAACATACAAAATTTCAGTATTACTTGTTTTGACTTCGAAATTATTTGGGGAAAAACGCTATATTGATTGATCAAAATGATTTCAGGGTGATAAAAATCAAGCACATGAATGAGACGACGCAAATTTTTATTCATTAAATTGGTAATGTTTGAACATAATAGTTTTAATTTCACTACGACTCCAGTTGATGCTACTTCTACCACGTTTAATTTATCAAACATTATCATACTTATTCTTAAATCAGTTAACATCCCAATTAAATGTACGTAAAAACGTTGTCTATCTAGTGACTTACCTATCGTTATTTTTGACCGGTTACCGTTGTGTTCGCGTAATTTGAATAAAATGTTATTAAGATTAAAGGACCATGTACGTAAACTGCAAATACTACCTGGGCATGAAAATGCAACTTTACATATGTCTCCTACAGACCCTACTGACACGTTTTTGTTTTTAATGTTCTTTTCTCTCTCTCTCTCTCTCTCTCTCTCCCTCTCTCTTTGCAATGACCCGTGGTTTATCTTGCCAAGGAAACAAAGGCTATAATTACTTGACTTGAAAAAATATACATGTTTCACTTTTAAAACTTACGTGACAATGAAACTCAACCTATTCTTAACTTTGAAATACAATATACAATATATCATCGTTCAGTTGCTTGACTCTATTCAATGTCCCATTCAGCCCTTATCTATTCTAGACCAGTTGATACAGTTCAATACCTTCAGCGTCCTGTCACATTTAAGAGATATCTGACGGTTCTATAAATCGTTTTCTAAGATCGCAGTACTTCAGACTGTATCTCAATATTTCAATGCTGTTATTTCAAGACGACAGACACGTATATAATTCGAACCTAGTAGCCACTTTAATATCTAAAACGTCAAAGGAAATGGTACAGTGTCTAAGGTTGGGTTTGGTTTTGTATTAACATAAAATAAACGGCGAATTTTTGCAAGAAAAAAGGCAAATAAATACCTCTTAAGAATAATCTCTTCATTAATGCAGATCAACTTACAAATAAAAAAGAAGGGCTTCTGAGCTGCTCCTTGGACGTATTCATTAACTAGAAAATGTCCTTGCATTGGATAGAAACATGTTATAGTAAGTCGAATACATTAAGGTTTCGTTTATTGTTGTGTCTTTTAACAAAGTTATTTGATGCATTAATCTACTGACATGACAAAAATGTTGTTTCATTCTATCAATTATGAGTAAGTTATGAGTTCTTGAATTAAAAATTCGTCGGAGAGCCACTGTTTCCGTAGTAATTCTATGGATTAAAGAATCAGGAAAAATCAGGAAGGCTCATGACAAGCTACTGCAATTCTTGCTGAATAATTCCAATGCTTAATGTGGCATCTTGGCCTTCCAAGCTTCAGAAACATATTGCTAGTTCTTCCCGAAGTTAAATGCATTGGAGCAATAAAAAAGCCGCTCTGTCTTTTTTTTCCAAATCCGAAAAACATTGTTGAATAAGGAAGGAGATGAAGTAAGGGCTGGAGTCAGCTACATCAATATATGAATCTAAACCCCGGTATATTTTGTAATGCATTTTTTGCTGAATCCGCCTGATACATTTATAAAGCTACAGAAAGAGGTGGAAGATAACATACAGTGATTGTTAGTAAAAAGCATCATACCTGTTTTTCGCCCTCTCTATCTATTTGCTAGTCTTAAATGTACACAGACAAGTGACTGATATAATGTATTTTGTGGACCAGCCAGAATCAACAACGTCCCCTTAACAACAATCCAGTCACGTCCTCCTGAAAAGGAATCAAACAATATTATTGCAAGTCGAATGCCAATAAGGAGGAAACTATATACCTAAAGAACTAGAATTTTGCCATAAAGTGATGATAGAATTGAAAAGAAATGCAATATTGAGCAAACAGCAATTGTGTGCATAAAAATAATAACTAGATGTAACTACATTCTTTTTTTATTTCACGAAAATAAACACTTGTTTTCTTATTCAAGATATCCTTGACTTTTATTTCTTACTCATCATGAAGTAATGAATGCCAATGAGATATGTTTGTTTGATTTTGTTTAGCATCCCTCTGACAGTATTTCAATCATTTTAGTATTTTTTACAACATGAGATAGATATAATGCTGCCACATTGCCACGTCACGCCGTTGTCTATTGGCATGATGCGAAATAAGTGACGTAAGCGGCATTGTCAAGACATTGTTTTCTTGCGGTCCTAAAAAATATTGGAATAACCAACCATACTCATCTATATTGGTAGTCTATTGTGATTCAGAGGGATAAGAATACTCGTGGAATTTATAGACACTGAAAGATATTCAAAGTAAGTGTAAATAAGTGTAAATTTACGAAAAGATGGCTGAGGCACAATCTGAGCAGTCAAACAAAAACCAAAATGGCGTCCCGCTGGTGTTTTTACGGGAAAAGGATATTTTTGGACAACGTAAGCCAGAGCCAGATGAATGGTTAAAGCATGTTGAACTGTATAATTCTATCGGTCACGTAATCGACCCCACGCATATAACTGGTCTGCAAAGAGTAAATGGCTTTTGGAGAATTTATATTGATAATATCGACGACAAGGTAGCGTTGTTGGCCCAAGGGGTACCCATTAGGGGTAAATATGTACCAGTACTAAGTACCAACCCCGGTCGTCTTGATAGTGAAGACACTATCCGCGTACGAGTCAAGAATATACCGTTATCTGTTGATGATGGAGTTATTACACGAAAAATCATATCAATGAACATTGAAATAATCCATTCTTTCCGAGAGAAATTACGTATAAATGGCAAATTAACCCAATGTGAGACTGGAGATAGAATCCTTATTTGCAAAACATTGACCCTGAAGACACCGCTTCAAAGATTGTCCGAACGATTGGGTGTGCAATTTCTGCAATAAATCAGGTCATAAGCAGTCTGATTGTCCAAAATCAGAGTCAGAAACGGAGATATCTGAGGGAGAAATGAGCGATGAAGAAACAAAGAGTACAAGTTCCTATAAGCCAGGTAGTGCTGACGATGATTTAAAACGTCGCAATCGTTCCCCAGCCCCCAGAGCGCCTACTGATAAACAAAACCGCACGAGGAAATCGAGCACTGACAGCCGACAGCAGTCAATGGAGAGATTTGTTCAAAGGGCGAATACTGGCACGCCAGCAAAGAATAATATTACGTCACAGAACAGATCCCCACCAACACCAGTGGACGTTCTGCATGATCGGACTACTACAAGTAAAAAGTCAAAACAAAGACGGTAATTAACCCCCATTTTTAGCGTTTAATATTAATACCAAGATTTTGCTAAGAATATGATTATATAATGTTGTTTATGTGTAGTATATATATGTTGTATATTATATTATTTGGTAAAATGCATTGTTGGTTTTAAAAATTTTTAAAATCACATTTTCATTTGTATAATTTTAAACAGTCGTATGTACAATAATAATTCCTATACATATACAACCTGTACTTATTATATAAGTCTAACAGTCATGTGTACTAGAATTATTCATGTATACAAACATCACAGGTACAGGTCTTTACTTACTTTTCGTTTTCGCGTAAGTAGACTTAATGAGGCATTGTGTGTTTTATGTATAAAGGTTGCATTTCATTGTCACTATTTTTATATTTCATAGACTAATTTATGATGACTTCTTGCAGATCAAATAATTTACATCTTGTCTCAATAAATGTTCAAGGCTTAAGAGATGAAAACAAGCGATCAAGATTCATACAATGGCTTTATAATCAGCGAGCCGATATAGCTTTTATTCAAGAGACACATTTTACTGAAAACATGTTATGTGTCATTAATAAAGATTTCAAAAATTGGAAGGCCTGGCACAGCTTTGGAAATAACTATAGTAGGGGTTGTTCAATTCTGGTGAGTAATAAACTACCACATACTATAATAGATCAATTTTGTGATGCTTAACATAGAAGTTTACGACAATCCATATACCTTAATTAATATATATGCACCTAACGATAAAAAACTACGTAACAGTTTCTATAACAAAATTATCACCATACTGCTGAAAAAAGCCAAGGCATGCTTTTAATTGGAGGCGATCACAATGATACACTAAGCAAATCTGATAGGTTATCCACCTCCAATAATTTTGAACGTGAAAAGTGTCCTGTAAAAAATCTGAAGACATTAATATCTCGAAATCGTTTATGTGACATATGGAGATTTTGTAATGAACAAACGAACCAATTTACATGGAGAAGAAAAAATAATTTAGATAAAAGCAGAATCGATTTTTGGCTTATCGATAAAAACTTAATACCACAAGTCTCAACGACAGATATCAGACCAGCAATAATTCAATATACAGACCATATGGCTGTTTCTCTTAAACTTAAAACTCCATCTAAACGTGGACAAGGATATTGGAAATTCAATAATTCACTTCTGGAAGATCCAAAATATATATCAACTATAGAAAATATATTAAATAGAATTATTAAACAAAAAATTAACAGTCAAACAAAATGGGAATTGTGTAAGATTGAAATAAGAAATTCTACGATTGAATTTTCAAAACGTCTTGGAAGAGAACGTAATAACCGTTTACAGCAATTAGATAAAAATAATGACCATAATACATTAATAAACATTCAAAGAGTAGAATCAGAGCTTAAAGAACTTTATAAAATCAAAACAACCGGGGCACAAATCCGTTCCAAGATAGAATTTATTGAACAAGGGAAAAAAATACAAAATACTTTGTGGGACTAGAGAAATCAAGACAATCTAGGAAAGCTATAAATTCACTCAAGATCAATAATATCAAAACAACTGATATACACGAGATTTTAGATGCAGAGAGATATTTTTTTCAAAATCTCTATTCATCAAAATTAAAAATTGACACTGACTATAATAACTACATTAATAATATTGAATTTGAAAGAACAATTGATGAAAACTTAGCGAAACAATGCGACGGTAGATTTTCATATGAAGAGGGCAAAACTGCTCTCGTGGATATGAAATTAAATAAAAGTCCCGGCCTAGATGGTCTAACGTCTGAATTTTATAAGCATTTTTGGTATTTATTGGGAAATCTTGTAATTGATTCCTTAAATGAGGGGTATGAAAAAGGTGAACTATCTTATACACAGAAACAGGGTATAATTTCTTTACTGTATAAAAAAGGTGACCCAGAAAATCTCGAAAACTGGAGACCAATTTCATTATTAAATTTAGATTATAAAATTGGCGCGAAAATACTTGCTAAACGCTTACAATCTGTCTTACCGAATCTTATTAGTGAAGACCAACAAGGATTTATTAAAAATCGAAATATAAGGTTTAATATAAGACAAATAGAAGATATTATAGATTATTCAAATCTTTATAATACACAAGGCATTATTTTATTTTTAGACTTTAAAAAGGCATTTGATACCATAGAATGGTCATTTATGTTTAATATACTTGAAAAAATTGGTTTCAATAGTTCTTTTTTGAAATGGGTGAAAACATTATATACAAATATTACTTCAAGGATCTCTAATAACGGATGGATTTCCAATGATTTTCATTTAATGCGCGGCATACGTCAAGGGTGTCCCTTGTCTGCTCTAATTTTCATAACGATTGTTGAAGTTCTAGCTACAAAAATTAGGAAATGTAAAGACATTGAAGGAATAAGCATAAGAAATACACATTTAAAAGTCACTCAACTTGCAGATGACACAACATTATTTTTAAAAGATCATAATGAGATCCCGAAAGTCCTTGAGATTATAGAAAACTTTGGCAAATTCTCGGGTCTAGAACTTAATTTATCAAAAACAAAAGGTTTATTGATAGGTTCATCAAAAAACAAAGAGCCAAATAAAAATTACGGAATCAGTTTCACATCAACATACATAAAATCATTAGGAATATTCTTTGGCAACAATAAAGTTGAATGTGTACATTTAAATTGGGAACAACAAATTGAAAAATGTCACAATTCAATCAACAATTGGAAAAAAAGAAACTTAACCTTTTTGGAAAAATTACAATTATTAAGTCATTAATATTACCAAAACTTACATATTTGGCGCAAAACATCGTGACTCCCGCTCATGTGATAAAAACTGTTAACTCTATTATATTCAATTTTATTTGGAATGACAAAAGAGATAAAATTAAACGCACAACGATTATCGGCAATAAGCTTGATGGGGGTCTCGAAGTTCCCGATTTCAAATATTTTTCGAATACTATGAAAATTAAATGGGTTAACTTCATAAAATCGAAAACACTTGCAAATTGGAAAACAATCACAAATATTTTTCTCGATCAATTCGGTCCAAATTATCAGATATTCAATATGAATTTAGATTCATTAAAGTCGCTTTCTATATATAAGATCAAACTGTCTGCCTTTTATCAAGAGTTAATTAAAATATGGTTGGATTTTAAAAAATATATCTAAGCCAAAAGCGGTGATGAATTACTATACAATACGAAAACAAATCATTTGGGGTAATAAATATATAAAATTCAATAACAAATGTCTTTTATTCAAGAATTGGATAAACTCAGGTTTTATTTTCATCAATGATATCATTTCAAACACTGGTGAAATAGACGTGCAAAATATAACTAAAAAATTAGATAAAAAAACAAACTGGATTTCAGAGATAAACACCATAAAATTAGCTATCCCCAAAGAATGGAAAGCTCTTCTTAAATCAAAGACATCAATTAATACAAAAGTTAAAACAAATTTAGAGATTTACCAGGGCGTGAAACCTTTTAAAGAGCTCACAAATAAAGAAATTTACCAAACATATTGTCAACTAGCTTTTCAAAAACCATTTGTTCATAAACACTGGGATAATCATTTTAACAAATCGATAAACTGGAGATCATGGTATGTCATTTTACATTGGGTGATTAAAGATAATAAAGTCAAACAATATAAATACAAACTGATCCACAACATTATGGCAACAAATTTAAATTTATTTCGCTGGAATATTTCTGTAAGTCCACTGTGTAATCATTGTCATCAAGTAGAAGATTATGACCATTTTTTAATTACTTGTCCGTATCTCCAACAATTTTGGTCAAAGATAAATGCAATATTTAAGAAATGTAACATAAATAAACTCATGAATAATTTGGAATATCTTTTAATTGGATATAAGATTGAATATAAAGAATACAATACCATCAACATTATACTAAGTCAAATCGGATACTGCATTTATAAGTCATATTTTCTATCTGAAAGAAGACAAAAGTACACTAACATAAAATCTCTATTATATTATGATCTTTTGGTAATTCAAACTTTATTTAAAGAAAAGGGAATTATGAATTCATTTTTGAATAGGTTCTTAATAGAATTAAAGTAATTTTTAATTAATCTAAAGATATATTTTATATACTATTACTTCTAACGCTTTATCGGATAATTCAAATGTCAATTTACTGTTTTTTTTTTGTTTTTTTTTTTGTTTTTTTAATATTTATGATACATGTTGATCATGTTTTGTCAATTTACTGTTATCTATGTAATGTATATTCGCTATTTTGTGTTCTATAGAAAATAAACGGGTTACCATTTGGTGATTCCAAAGAGAAAAAAATGATGCGACACCCATTCACATTATCCTTTCACCGGGCCATCCAGTCTTTGGACTTCCCTTATATGCTGAGCGCAAAATAAGGGAGCTATACACTTGTATTATTTTTACGACTCTCAAATGATTTCCTATATAAATTTATAATAGTCAAAAACAAATAACATATTGTCGCAGGTCATGTTTCTCTTTTAATATATCTTGCTGGTATTCTTTTTCAGAGACAATGCTGTACATTATAATGTTTGTTTTTCAACAATAAAAAATATAAAACATTTGGTATTTGATAATGAGACTTTCCTGTCCTTGTCATCGATATCGTTAAACATTAAATTGCTAAAGACAACAAAAAAAAAGGAAAGAGCTAGGTTCACTAACCATAGATTTTTGCCCCAAAATTTGGCAAAAAATAATTTTGCACAAATATCTTTTTTTCAAGTTTTGTTTACAAGTTCAATCCTTAAACTGTCAAAAACCTTTAAATTTATAGTCAAATGTTCATGTTTTGTATGTTTTATATTCAATGAAAACCCCCCTATTTGCAGCAAAATTATGGAAATTTACATTATTTTGACGATTTAAACGAAGATTAAAGTATCAGCACACTCCAGCCCCAACAAAATAATTTCACCATTTTTTTTTTTGTACTGATGAAAGGGTTTCAAATAGTATTGGTTTCAAGTTGGGGCTTACCTGTGCTCTATTTCAAAATTAGATTTTTACTTCATGTTTTGAAGTCATTTTTGACATTTTTTTCATTAAATGCAGACCATAAAGCATGTTAAATATACTCAACGTTATTTGTTTTTGAGTCGGATGATTGAAATATGTTTCGTAAAATAAAAGAAATAATATATTTAAATAAATGCATGCACAAAACACATTTTGATGAAGTTTTAATCCGTTTCAAGTGTACGTATATCGAGTATTGAGTACGATACCGTATAGGTACGAGTGTCGCTGTTTTCCACTTCAACAGATGTAAACAAAGATGTGACAGGTAAGATATTGATGATTTAAATGATTTTTAGAAAACAAGAATATATATAAATGATATTATTATATAATGCCTTCAAATATCATTATCAAATTTAGCAAAGAACAATTCGGTAAGTTTTATTTTATTTCAGAAATACAGTTTTTGCATACATTCACAGTTTAGCTGAGACGGCTTACAAGAGTAGTGTTTTTGAGGTTTTGGTTTTATTCATCAGACTGATTTGAAAATTTAGATTTATTTTGTCAATAAATTAGTGAAAGACTCGGCTAATGTGAACATTTTGTATGAATTTTTAAATCCGATATTGACATCGTCTGCAACATTATATACCGCTCAATATTTTGGTTATAAATAAGTACATAATTAAACGTCGGTGTTCATGTAGAGCATGCGTAGGTACGTGGTAGAGTCTCCGTCTACCACGCAGGAACTTCAGGTTCCAGCCTCACACAGATCACTTTTTTTTCTTGTTATTAAAAATAAAAACAACAAAACAATATCATTTAATTAAAATATTTGAATAGAGTCTGTTTTTTAATGTTTTTCTTTTTCTCTTTTGATTTTTTTTTTTATGATTTTAAGTCAATGCTATGTCTCGGATACTAGGTCTTTGAAAAATGGTAAAACATTGTTTTGCTAAATATCTAGTTATGCAAGAAGTTATAGAACTTATAATGGATAAAATATCTTTGCAGAATGGTAAAAAACTATGCTTGCGTTGTGTGCAAGAAACGGACAAATCAAGGGATAGGGGCCCTCCTACATTACCAGTGAAAAAATTCCTACAGAAGGAATTTGGGATAAGCCCAGCCTCAGATGATACTGTACGCAGCGCGTGCCGAACCAAGTTCTATAAACTGTCTAAGTCAAAGACTCCTACCACAAGCAGCAGTAGCATCAGCAATAACACTGATACTAGAGATGCTGACTATGCCCCACCTAATGCAACCTCATCACGGTCAATATGCAGTCCACCATCTGTGAGTGAATAGACTCTTATCAGTTAAATAAATCATTCTTAAATAGCATATCAATTTAGTTTTACCAGGCTATTTATCGTTGATACTAGTACTAATGGTATATTTTATTGATACCAAAGTATGCTATACATATAAGAAAAAAAATACATTAATAACAGGATAAAGAGGATGAATACAGTTCCTTGATTCAATATATGGTTTCTTTATAATCTGAACTATAGTATATTCAACTAGATAATATGTTTTATTGCATATTAATTAAGGATTAATGCTCTTGTCAGCAGAGGGGAGGGTCAAAGCCTTCATCGAGCACAATATTCTTATCAATGCAGATGTAAGATGTTGTCCTGGCCATACTTGTGATGGGTTTATTTTACCAACAGCTGTGAATACTAGTCATACAGTGTCAAGCAAGTCTCTTCTCAGTCACTCAGCTATAAATGACCTACTTCAAAAAATGCGAATGGCATGTATAGCTCAACAGTCTTCATTGAATTTTGACAGATTAAATGACAATGACTTCCCTTCATTAACTGGTTTATCAAAAGAACAGTTTGATGATGTTTGTCGACATTTAACAGATAAAGTTAAAAACACCCCTGTTAGATCTGCCAGAACGAGTATAGGACTGTTCCTAGTTAAACTGTATTCTGGAATGTCATACAAACTACTTGCAACAATATTTGGCATTACCAAGTCTAGTGCCAGAAGAGCAGTTGCTACGATGCGACAAGCTTTTATGAGGGGTTTGTACCTCTTTACTTAGGCATTGAGGCAATTACTAGAGAAGAGATCATCTCCCAGCATACTCGCCCATTAGCAAAGTCATTGTTTAGTACTGAGAGCAACCTCATTCTTGTGTTGGATGGGACATATATATACATTAATAAGTCCAACAACTTTGCATTCCAAAGACGCACGTATAGTATGCACAAAGGACGTTCATTGATAAAGCCCATGGTTATAGTCACAACAACTGGACACTTTGTAGCAATTATTGGGCCATATTTAGCGGACTGTAAGAACAATGATGCCGCAAATCTCAATCACATGCTCAAGTGCAATATTGACAACATCAGGAGTCTACTGCAAGAGGGAGACGTTTTTGTTGTCGATCGTGGGTTTCGGGACTCCCTGGAACTACTGGCTGATCTTGGGATCCAAGCAGAGATGCCTGCCCTATTGCCAAAAGGGCAGAAGCAGATGTCCACAGATGATGCAAACACAAGCCGGCTAGTGACAAAAGTGAGTTTTATCTCAAACTTATTTAACTCTAATTAAACTTAAAGAATATCCATAACAGAAACATAAGTTCTCAACAAAATACCAAAAAACGTAATTTATACAAGTACATTCAACTTAATAATAATGAAGATGTGTCATTATGAACTTTACATATATGCAATAATACATAATTTATTTTTCATTTTGTCTTTAATGAAGGAACATCCGTATCAAAAAAAATGTTTCTTGATATGTTATATGGCTGTATATAAATTGTTGCTTGAAATACAATCGAATCATGGTACTGTCTTTGTCAGGCTGGTGCACGTGTTGTTGGGATGTGTTCCCACGTCTCTGCCATTATATGGTACCTGGCTTATAAGCGGCACATTGAGGGGGCACCATTAGGAGTCAGAAATTGGGGCGACCATCTTGCTGATGCAGCTGTGTTTGATATAGATGGTGACTCGACACAGAGTGAAAATTAAATAAATAATACATGTTAAAACCAGTTATTTTGTTGTAGATTTTCAAAACATATATAATGAATATGTATGCCTTATAAATGTAAATGTATGGATTTGACCGACTTCCAAATTCATAGCTAAAAAAAAGTTCAGCTATCAATTGTTTTTTAAAAACAACAATACTTAAATTAATAAAAATAGCAATTTTCACAATGATTAATCAAGAATCAACAAAAACATTGTTATAACAAAGATATAAACAAACCATTCTACCAATGCAATAAAAAAATAATCATATACATTTTGAAAATGTCTGAATTTCAGATATCTGAAGTAAGTCATTTAATATTATTTCGAAAACCAAAAGCTAAAATGACCTACTTTTTGATCCAACCTGACCCATTTTCGAAAGGGTTCAAGATATCATCAAGACAAACATTCTGACCAAGTTTGAGGAAGATTGGATCAAAATTGTGGCCTCTAGTGTGTAAACAAGATTTTTCTAAGATTTGACCTACTGACCTACTTTTTGATCCAACCTGACCTATTTTCGAAAGGGTTCAAGATATCATCAAGACAAACATTCTGACCAAGTTTGAGGAAGATTGGATCAAAATTGTGGCCTCTAGAGTGTAAACATCAAAACTGTTGACGGACGACAAGATTTTTCTAAGATTTGACCTACTGACCTACTTTTTGATCCAACCTGACCCATTTTCGAAAGGGTTCAAGATATCATCAAGACAAACATTCTGACCAAGTTTGAGGAAGATTGGATCAAAATTGTGGCCTCTAGTGTGTAAACATCAAATTGTTGACGGACGACGGACAATCAAGTATCCCAAAAGCTCACCCTGAGCATGCTCAGGTGAGCTAAAAAATATCAATGTTGTTTTACTTATAACATGTATTACACAATTTCTTATATTTATTGCAATATTAATGTGCCAGTCAAAGATGAGTTCATTGTTTAATATGAAAAGTGCTGTTAAATTGGGGATTTAATTAAATAAACAGGTGCTCTAATTAAGAGGTCGTTGTGTCGTCATGGTAACTAGACCTGATTAAAAAAAACATAATTTCTGAAAAACTAACACATAGTCCTACATACCTTTAGGTTATTAACAAAATTTGAGATGGGGCCATTTTTGGTGGTTAGTGAACCTTGCTCTTTGTAATAAAAAAAAAATCAAGCGTTGGAGAAAAAAATAAGGACACCGAGGAGAACAGACGTGTGATTTCATCTCATTGCAAGTGCAAATAAGCCTGTCGTTTATCAATGATATGGGATACATTGATATCTGAAGCTATTAGGAATTGTATTTTTCAAGATGTCAAATTTCTGTTATCAAATTCTTAATGAAATTCTAACAAATCTAAATTGCTTGGATAATATATTTCTTCTGCTATAATTCCTTTCAAATAGTAATTGGAGTTAATTAAATGAAATACTCGACAGAGTTACAGTTTATTTTTTAATTAACTGATAATATCCTTAGATGAATGGCGTCGGTATTGAAATAATTCGATGCATTATAGTTTAATAAAACATAACAGCAGCTATTCGAATATTCAAATTAATATGAAATATTATGTACAACATTAATAATTGTTAAACATGACAAAGGTCTAATGACCAGTAAAAGAAGATTTTTTCCAGTTGAATTTGTTAATATATATCTCAAAGCTCATTGCAGATACGTGTTTTATTCTTATTGCTTAAGCTGATACTACTCGCATTGATATTCGCAATAAAATTCACAAGTATACAATATACACAGTAAAAAGAACAATATATAGTAGTGGTGATGAAAATATTGAAACAAAATTACCAAAATACGAATGACCCATCGATAAGACATTACAGGCATAAACAACTGTGGGTGGTCGTGTCATAGTTTATGAGATTAGAATACCAAGAAATATTTACGGACACTATCTGTAGTCCACTGTAAACCCTACACTTCAGTCTTCTTCAGATAGTTTATGTTAACCTCCATTCAGATATTTCAGCTTCAATAACTGAAAGCACATGCTTACTTTGTATAACACTTGAAAGCAAGAAACAATGATAGCCTTTCACATATAACTGTATGAATAACGCAAAATGCACCAAACTACCCTGTTCTTTCCAAACATGATATTTGAGCATTTATTTAGTTGTCTGAAAGATTGAGTATCAGAAACACATGTTTGTCCTGTGATGATATCAGGTAATCTAGGGCAGTTTTGTTACTGACTCGGGTCTTTTTATTGGAGTAACGCCCTTGAAAACCATTAATACTTATATTTGAACTGTTGGGATGGTTGTTTCAGTTTTTCGACCGCTCTTGTTTTAGTAGAACAATATAAGCCTCCCAAGCCCAGTACCATAAAATGTGACATGTATACTTCCTATGCTCGATAATTCTCTTGACCATCATACTTCGTGATTTTGATTCTTTTTATGTTTTGTGTGATAACACTACAGTCGACATATTGACCCCAATTTGATAAAACCTAAAGCTGTTGTAAGTTGTATATTAATTAATGGAGTTTATTTATGTAGATCGTTATCATTACTATGTAGGTTTGTCGTTTTATAATTTCACTTTAAATGGTAAATATAAAATGCCGCCTTACTATGATATAACTATTGACGTGATACAGCCACATTAGCCTGACACAGGGCCAGCTTATTCTTTAGCGCCTTGTTGTTGTTGTTGTATTGGGGTTTACCGTCGCTGCGATAGTATTTCAATCATACAGCGACGTCCAGCTAATTACAGGTGGAGGAAGACCCCGAGTACACAGAGGTACCCGGGTAGAACCACCGACCTACCGCAAGCCAGCTGGAAGGCTTCCTCACGTGAAAAATCCGAAGTCCCTACCGGGATTCGAACCCACAGCGGTGAGGTGCTGAGAGATTTATAATCCATGACTGTAACCGCTCGGCCACGGCGGCCCCACTTTTAGCGCCTTGTGCGGAACGCCAAGCAAATGACAGATATATACCAGAGCTGTTTCTGACGAATTTTGTACATAGTGACCCGTGATAGAATCCAGGACATCCCGATTACGGACCGGATTCTGTAATCACTCGATCGTCTGGACCGGTAAGGACTGCCTTGAATGATGTTTAAATGAAGCATAGCCTTTCCAAAGGATCTAAATGAATCGAATTACAATGATGTTGCATCCTAGCTTCTAAGGGATATCTTTAGATTGAACTCTTAACAAATTGAACATGTATTACAAAAGGAATCTAATAGTACAAATGGCATTAACAGTTACGGGGTTAATTCTTTATTATTATTCTGTACATAGTTTTAATGAAAATATCATTTATTTGAAACACGTGTAATTGAAATATTCTAAGTATCGCACAAACAAACCACATTGCTGTTATTATAATTGTGGGGTGAAAAATAATCCCTATTAAATAATAAAGACTTTGCAAAAGACGGGCGATGTATTTTCCGAAATTGCTTTTTGGGTCATAATAATTCGTTGTCAACAATGTCTGACCTTAAAAAATGCATTTATATTCAGAAATACATATGAAATACTTACAGATTAATGTATTACAATACATACACTTTACGATACTATCTGTATTGAACACTTCACTCTTCTAAAAAGTAATATGGACAATATTTAATGATCTTAGACCAAATTATCAAGGAAATGTCTGGTTATCATTTAATCGATTTGAAACATAAAAAAATACATTTTACTATGATATTTTTTCAGGTATATGGATATTAGTCTTACCAGATAACTTATAAACAGAGATTGGCAGCTTCTTCTTTGACCATATCGATTTTTTATGACGTCGCGCGCGGCCAACGAGACTTAAACGAGACCCAGACGAAACTGGAAATCATATACATATTTATGCTAGCTTCCAATGGACATTCAAAGAAATATAGTATTGATAATCTTGTTTTGTTTAGTCAAGTATTTGTTCGATTACTTTTGACATAAACAAACGTCATTGAGGTTGAATGACCACGCCTTGAGACGCAATTAAGGAAATCAATCAGTAAGCAATCATTCTACATATTTGCCTTTGAATATTTGTATTACTAACACCAGTAAAAAGAAAAAGAAGAACCTAACCGGAAAAATCACGGGTTACTCCTGGATGTACATGAGGCTATCATGCATCTAGACGTTTTCTCATACCGCGCTTAGTCATGTCGGACCAGTTATCTACCTGCCTTTCTTCCCCTCCCTCCCTCCCTCTCTCTTTCTCTCTCTCTCTCTCTCTTTCTCTCTCTTAATTTAAATTAAACTAAAAAAAAAGTAATCTAATCATGCATCCGTCCTCTCTTCTTTCTCTCATTTAAACTCACTTTAACTAAAATCACTAGTTTTACTAAACGTATTTAGAGGGTAATTGTTGTTTTGTAAGATTTCCCCAAGCCCCACCGAAATGTCCGGTACCCGTGTAACAGGTGGGTGTGTTTTTGTTAACTCTCTAGGCACGCGATAGAGCGCGTTATTTTGGAAAGCTGCCAATCTCTGTTTATAGGTCCCTGGTCTTACGTATTGTAAAAATTTCCTCTGTCGTTTGGTACTTTAAATAAAGGAAGCTATAATTTAAATGTAAACAGAAAGTAAAACGTAAATTTAAACAAAGCGTTTGTTTTGAAATGTAGAATGATTTCATTAAACCATAGAAACGTTGCATTTGTCACATAAAAGTTACACTTAGTTTATCAAAACTAAAATGACAATAAATGACTAACATTAAAGTCACATCTTTATTTGATTTTGGCCGCGTATAGAAAGAAAATGCAGACGTATGTCTGAGTGTTCCTCGACAGTAAACGAATCATAGAAAATACTCAAATGAATAATAGAATATGCCATTTGGAGATGTTACATATCCTATATTGTTCACTATGGGAGGCTTTTTGGAACGGTAAAACAATCATATAAATGGTGTTGTTACGTTCATACCCGGAAATGCATATGGAACAAAAGATTGTTTGTTATCAAGTATGAATGACTATTTACTTGATTGCTTACTAACAGAAGTATATTCAGTTACTTCAAGGATTTATATTGATACTTAAAATCATCAGATGAAACATAGGGGATGTGTCATTCCCTTGATTCTTTAGAATTAGTTTGATACCGTGTTTAATATTTCAGTGTTCCTTACTTAATTATGTTCTGTGTTTCCATTTATTTTTCATATTTGTCAGTTTCTTTGTCATGAAATACAAATTATTCTTAAACCAGCTCGCTCATAGATGATCGGTAGAAATTCAAACGATAATTACGCCCCCCCCCCCCCCCCCCCCCCCCTCTCTCTCTCTCTCCCTCTCTCGTTAAGTCGGTGCAGGCTTTCCTGACGAGTAAACTCGGCAAGTGTAGGTCATATTACACGAGAAAATGCCGTTTCCATAATCGCAACTCCGGCGAATTCAGTTATATATAGAATACGGTATCCCTGAAGAAGGTGCCTGCGGTACCACGTGACCACTTTCCGCAACATTGCGTCTTCACAAGTTCAGTGTAGCAATTCCGTAAGTTTAGTCTGTAATCAGCTTACTGACAGCGAATGAAAATAGAAATCTAAGTTAAGGGTTTATAATTCTAAATATTTTTTAATACCGTCGTGAGGTATTGCCTGTGATGACATCATGTACGTATAGAGTGACTTTGTCTGCTCTAACGTCCATAAAATGGCATTTTCTGAGCAATCGTTATTTGCAGCGAAACCTGTTTTTTCCCTTATCATAACAAAACCATAGTGTTTTGCAAATGGTGTGATTTTTTTTGTCCATGGGGCGACAGCTGATGCAAAATAGAAATATGACCTTTTTGTAACACATAATTGTAACTTGGTATGAAGCATGTTCATAGACTTAAACTTGATAATTAAAATAATACATTGCTTGCAGAAATATTGTCCATACCCAGGGCATACGTTGGAAGAGATTCGTTATCTTATAATAACTTTAAAATGATGTTATTTGTGCGATAAATGCAATTGTTTTCATTATATACTCATACGTATAAAAATGTACAAATCTTAGGGGACATGAATGAACGATAACATGACAGCAAATAGAAATATAATTTGGATAAATGTACATATAAACACCTTCAACAGTAGAAATCCAGGTTTATGTAAAATAGATACATGAAGGATTAAAGGAAGAACAAATGCGTGCTAACTTTTTTTAATGATGGATAAGAATATACATGTATCCGTAGTAGATATGAACATACACGTAAACCTGACACGTATACACGTATATTATTGCATGGTTTCCTAAATGTACTCAACTGGGCAGAGTCAGATTACGAGATGGTTGTACTTAAAGTAAATCCTTGCCTTTTCACTTATTTCAAGTAAACGTTCTATTCACCTAAATCAGTCATTAATTTTCTACAACCGTAGTAATAAAGGTCCCATTAAGACGTGTTATCTTATGACGGAACATTGGTTTTCAAAACTTTCCCAGTGCAATTAGAATTACTTAAGTAAACCAATGCTAGGATTATTTAAAACGTAAATTGCAATTGTTGTGAATAATTTTCTAGTAAAATTACGAAATTGTTAATATTATTATGAATTGTTATTGCCATTGAAAAGACGTTGGGTCAAATTTATCTGAATGTTTACTGCTTAAATTATATTATTTATATGTTCCCGTACATTTAAAACATAGATTGAAATGTTTATGTTCGTTTCGGGAATGCTGGTATGGTGAGGATAGTACCATGGGATAAGAAATAACTGCACAATGCCTTATATAGAGTACCAGAACATAGTCATAACTGATATGTCGCCAAGATAGGGTACGTTAATCATTGATATTTATCTTCAACATACAATTTAATCTTATATACGTTACACGTCGAGAATCTTATATACGTTACACGTCGAGTGCATGTATAGCTAGGTTGTTGAATCATGTTTATTTTGATTTGGAAAATTATAAAGAAAACGTACATACTAAATTTCAATTCTCTTTGCAAATATTATTGCAGAATAAGAATACAAGTTCGTAAATTGTTATGATTTTATTGCAGACTACACTAACGAGGGAAAAATCTCAGACATTTCCTGATATGCCATCATTAGATGTCTGGTAAACATGATAATTAACATATGCATACTTGACAAAAGTCAACGCGAACCAAATACTTACAAATCTGAGATATGTATCGTAACAATAGCGTAATAAAATCCGTCGATTTGGTGCTAAAATGCTAATTGTCACACCTAGACACGGCACTATAAAAATAAAATGTAAAGATAATGCTACGCTGCCTCTTGTGGTAAAAAATGAACAGGTGTTTTTTTTAATTAAATTGATACATGTTACGTCATCTGGCATTTGTGAAGGTGGGCTGAAAATATATTCAGCATAGGCGTTGCAAATGTCTGAACTTTAAGAAAATATATTCAGCCTAGGCGTTGCAAATGTCTGAACTTTAAGAAAATATATTTTAGACATTGATCGATAGGTTAAACAAGAAAGAGTCATTGAAGATGGAGAGATACAGGATAGTTCCTCTGACCCAGTGACTGAAAACAATGTTTGAGAAGTCGACAGGGGTTTGTTACGCTGTAAGATGGTGTGATTTTGCTTACAGTTGTGCGCTGTATAAACAGACAGAAATTAATTAACTTCGTTTCAACGGAAATATATTGAATTTTAGCGAGTAGAATAAATCTTACTATTGTTCATGTCACTTTGACGTTAACATTAATTTACCATGAGATGCCACTGTGTAAGTTAAATGTTCATTTCAGTTTGGCAATTTTCGTCATTGAATTCAGACCGACAATTTTAAATTTTGAAATCAGATTGACACTTATTTTTTTTAATTTTTAATACTTCATGTGACTGATGTATTTGAAAAGGCCATTTTAAGTTGTTTAATAAGAAGATAAACTTTAATTATATCTAATATACATGTATTAGTTTTACTTTGCCCACCTTTTCATACAGAAATTGTATTCGATCGTTTAAAAAAGGAAAACAATATCATCGTAAATAATATAAATAATTATATATTTTATGTTGTTTAATTTTAATTATATTGACTTTTTTTACACAATCGGACCATGACAGGCAAATTATCACAGTACGATCATAGTAGTAGTTTTTTTTATATATTATTATTATCATTTTTTTTTTTTTTTTTTTTTTTTTTTTTTTTTTGACTATGAAATAGCACTGTACATGCAAAGACATGCGATAGAAACCTAGAAGTATTTCTTAGATGCCCAGCATGACTCTTACGTTATTATGCTGAATTAAGAATTTTTAAGGAGATTTATTCACATCTTTAACAAATTGATATTTTCCTCCCGACATTTTCCACATTTCCGGCTGAGCCTTAATTTAGTTTGATAAGTGACATTAAGGTTTGTTTAAAATGCAATTTGAAGATACACACTTTCTCGATACAAATGCAGGGAACATGTTTAACGAAAACAAATATTTATAGAACAAATCATACCAACATTATGTACTTTAACAATTTATTATACATATGAAACGATGTAATCCTATAGGGAACTATGTTAAAAATAAAATAAGATCTAACAATGCTTTATGTTCAATATCAGATCAAATGACTTTCTCATTTTAAATATTCAATTAATATTGCATTGATGGTGTGTGGTTTTCATTTTTTCACAATTAATCTACGTGTTTTTTTAAATTATTTTTTTTAAAAAAAATAAATCGTTCACTTTATTACTGCGATGAACTGGATCACATTCGTTACCAGAACGATACATTATTTATATGATACGATATAACTTTGCATTCATGATTTAGAATCTTTTAATTGAAGTATTTATCCCATTAACATTTTGTCACTTTTATTTCGTTTTTGATAAAATTTAGCGTGATTAAATCATTTAGTCCAAGTTTATTTATTATTACATAATTATCTAATTAGCATTTTTTATCTTCTTGTCTTAGCTTTTACGGGGGGGGGGGGGGCTTATAATGAAGACACGCGCACGATTGACGGTTTGAAAAAGCTCTGATTAAATCAGTAACGTAAGTTTCACACCGGATATATCCATGGCATTCACCATTTCCAAAGGACCTCAATAAAATTATTATTTATTTTTAATCATATAAAATATAGCAAAGACTTACTTATTCATTAATGAAATAACATGAAACCTTGGCATACTTGCTGGAAAGCTTATTGTCCACCTCATAATTAATTTTTAGTTCTCATTTCTTTTTTTGTATTTATTTCGCATAGTTATACCAGTCAATAAAGCACCCTTTTAAGACCGCAGCATTTTAGAAGAGGAAACTTTTTGGTGCTATTCATTCGATAGAAACAATCCTTTTCTTGTCATCGAAAAAGTAGTCGTTGTCGTGACAATATATATGTATTATTTGGCAGAAAGGTTTAGGGTAGGGCGAAAAAATTTATTTTGAAACACATTCAGATTACAATGAAGTTGATAGACGGCGTTGTAAAAAGGCATCATGCTTATAAGTTATTATTTCGCAGATGATGTATCTTAAACAAATCGCCACAATCGCATTTTTGTCAATGGTTTAACTCTATTGTCGTTATATACATTGGATAATGACAGAGCGTTTCGCTGTACTAAATGATTTATTTATAATTTGTTTGATTTCTTTGTAAACTGGGCTTTTTGAGAATAAAATGTATTGGATGTTGCAATTTCAATCTGGTTATCCAATTTTGACCTAACATCAAAGAAAATACACTTGAGAAGATAAAACATTTATTTAGTTAGGCTTGCAATTCAAAGGCTCTGATGGTCACGGACATACGGGTTTATGAAGAACTTAAAGATAATGTTTACGTTTGAATGAAGCATATTTTCACTATACTCACGTGGGGAATCCCCATCGGCTGATAACTTAGCATAGTGGAATATTTCAACGGAGTTCACGTTGGGGGCGTTTCACCCAAATACCGTCGGATGGGTAGTAATATGTAAATGCTACCATGTGAATAAAACACGTCTGTCAAAATAAACTATTGCTATTTCAGCGTAGACAATTTTGCTTTTGGGTGACAGGATTGAGCTTAAAATGGACCGCGGTGTATTTTATTCCTTTGTCTTCATAAACAAACTGTTTTACTGCAAAGCAGTATCACGTGCAATGGTACAAACAAGCAGACGACATTGCAAAGCGGTAACCGTTCACCTGCTTTGCTCCGCGAGAAATTTAGATTTATTTTTCTTCCTCGGCAAATTTCCCTCCTGGATTTTAAGAATGGGTTTTCGCTACCAATTAAATTGTTTTGGAGAATTTATCTTCCCAGACAGATCTAATTTCGGCATCCTTTACTACTTAGTCTAATATCATGCCGTAGACAGCTTACAATATTCACTTGCCTGACATCTACTTCAAGAAATGTTTTAATAAACAGACCGGAAACTACCCTTTTCGATACGATATAAGGCAATAGAATGCCATTATCCAACACTTCAAATGGTATTTTGCAGCGGAGATAAATCCAACCAACTTTCCATCTTGAGATTGACATTCCTCCTAATTGGCCAGAAAACGCTACGGTTTCATCGATCAGATACGTTAAGTTCCAAGTTCCTACTAAGATTTAAAAGGTTTATCTCTATTCGACAGAGATAATAACATATTTCATTAACAAAACCAGAGACATCTTAAAATGTAGATTAAGAATATCAAATTTGCAAATTCAAAGGCAACTATCATCTGAAAAAGTCAAATCCTTTGATGTACAATTTCATTTAAAAACCGCTTTCGCATTTCATTCTTTAGATATTTTTCTTTCTTTTTCTATAATTCTATATTCTTAATACCCTTGTTTAATTTGTTGGTGCAAGCCACTGAGACTGCGAAACTCTTTGATAAGTTTTCAATTTCATTGCGTCTGCTCCGAAATTATCTTTTAATAATAATGTTTCTTGACTGATTTATTTATAAGAAACGAGGTTGAAAAACGCCCGGCACTTCATAGCCAGACGACGGAGAGTGTTCCCTAATAAACAGTTAAAGGAATTTGCAATAAACGTTATTTGTTCATCAACAGCTGTTTGCGTCTGTCAATATGTAAATTATAATTGAAGAAAAAAATACGTTACACTTTTTTTATCTTTTCGGGGTTCAAATGACAGAATATTGTCTGATAAAAAAATATTCATTCATGACAGGGAAAACCAATCATGAGTTTGATGAAGACAACTTTTTTAGGCAGATTTTACCCCATTTTAAAACCTCAGCCAAATTATGTTTCAAAAATTTATTTTTCGAAACCTATACTGATAAACATCAGTTTGTTCTTTCAGATATTAATCAATAAATATTATATCTGATATATCTGATATTTTTTATTTTATATAATGTAATATGTTATGTCATAAAATCACTTTTAAACATTGCCTCTCTTGCAATATCTTACACTCACTTTCATTTCTAGAATAATTTCAAAGCAATTTTCATCAAACCGATTCACAAATAAGAATGTATACTTGCTTGAATTACTTAATCTCAAAATGATATTAATTACTTAATCGGAATGGCATTAACACAATCTGACGTTAAAGTACTCTCATTCCGACCATAGGCATTTCCGGTAGCGCTGTATCTATTTTATACTGCATAACGTATGTCATTCACATTGCGTAAGCGATTCCCTCATAGATCTTCCTTAAGTCGTGAATATAGCGTGATGCCCATTGAGGCTGTCTGTTGAGTACCCTCAATGGTCCAGTGATTATATTGATCATCGGCAAAACGCCTAAATCATATAAATACCAGTGCCCTAGAACATTTTGCTGAGCTTTCCTTTTCAAGCGTTCGTTTGTTTAAATTCGCATTGACACACTATTCTAATACCACGCTCTGCTCCGTCTTTTTTACGTCGCCATTACTGTTTTATTTTCTATGACACATTTTTTGTTTTTTTTTGTAAACAATTAGCTCAAATTGAAAAAAATTAGCACTCTCTGAACATAAAACCAGTTATAATGTCATCTTAAGCTTCACGGGCTGCAATTTTTTTACCTGACACATGCTGTTGTTGATGTTAAATATCAAAGAGCTCTTTAGAAACTTATTACGATAAATTTTATTTTTGTTTGAAGTCAATAAGATTTAAATAAAAACCTTTTAATAAAATAAACTTTCAATTCTGTCAGATGGATAGAAGTATATTTTTCGTGGCTGTCTAAGAACTTTCGAATAAACCTCGTATATATTGTATGTAATGGGAATTAAAATGTAGGATAGAAACTCACACTTCAAGCGGAAAATTGAGATTTACTTCGTTTAAGCTTTATTATTATGTTAATATTGCGCATAATTAAAAACGTTCGATACATTTATCTATAAGTCTAGTTTCTATTGTGAATACAACAAATTCGTACTATTTGGATTTTTCCTGACCGAAATTTTGACATTTTAGTATTTTCTTTAAATAGTCCCAAAGTAAATGATTGCTTTATAAAACATGTACTTAGATTAAAAAAACTTTTTTATTGACATTTTTGAGAGAAAAAGTATGCCATGATGTATTAAACGAAAAAGGGGGAAAATGGATAAAATTCACAACAAATATTGTTGGCCTTTTTTGTATTTCATGTTTTGTTATCCCCATGAACATTAAGAGACCGACAGAAGGCTTAACACTTCAGTGAAATGATATTTGCGCGCTTTGAATTCGATTCGGCACAAGCTTTGAAAGTGTGGAGACATGAAAACCGTTAAAATGTGGATAATAATAAAAATCCTGATTCAGTTTGCATTTTAGGTATTAGATATGATTTCCTTAATATGACGCACGAAATGTCATTTGCATGATGAGGTAATTCGTCACGTTTCTTAATACAACTTCAACAGAAGTATTGGATTTCTGAAAGTTGCGGACATGTGCATTTTTGGAGTTACCGATATATGATTTTTTGCTTTCCGTCTGTGCTATTTGCAAACATAAAAAACAGACGACTGTCTTGTATTCACAGCATGCCCTAGTGTAGGATATAATTGTATAATTGTATCGCTTGATAGATGCATTTATCATAAACCGAGTCTGGCAAATATCAGAGGCATTTCCATTTTAAGTATGCTTATTAGCAAAACATTGCAGACCTTCAGCTCTTTGAAAAAAAGTATGGTATCAAATGCGACTGCACGTTAGAAGTAACATAAATATGTATTACATTAATGTAGTTACTTATCACAAAAGGAGCCAGTAAAATTCTCAGATGAATATATCTGATCAACTACCCTTGTTGACAGTCAGAAATATGGATAAGGCAAAGTAACAGTAGTTCATCCAGAAAAACACCATCCTAGTACCTCTCAGCCTGATAAATAAATATGAATTTAATTTTATTAAACTAGAATTTTTTTTTTTTTTTTTTTTCGTTCTTTCTTTTTCAATTGTTCGTTTTAATGATAAGAAAACTCATGAAAATAATGAATTTTAATGAATACTATTGTTACTTATATGAGTGTTTTGCTTCAATTGACATTGAAAAACATTTTCTTAATACAGATAAATACCGATATTTGGTTGCAATATAAAACATCATCAGGAAAAATGATATTTTAAAATGATGATGGATATATTAAAACAGCCCATCAATAAAACATAACAAATATAAACAATATTTGGTGGTCGTGTCTTAGCGTACAAGCAATTTCTTATCTTGTAGTGCTTGTGTTTGTGGTCCACTGTAATTCATGCTCCTCTGTCTCCTTCAAATAATTAGATTTAACATTCATTTAGTTTTAATAACTGTCATGTTTAAAACCATTTACATAAATAACTGAATTCAAAAACTAGTGTAGCCCTTCGTAATTCTCTGAAATATTGGAGCATAATACTTTAAAAACGTTATTCCTTCAAAACATACTACTATAGTTTTATTTAAATGAAGGTGTTGTCTGTAAGATAAAATAAACACAGCACATGTTTGTGATACAATCGTGTACAGTAGAGCAGTTCTGTTACTGACTCGAGTCTTATTGTTATTATGCCCTAGAAATCCATTAATTAATTTATTTTATTTTTTTCATTTTTTACCTACTGTCGCCCATGTTACATTAGTAAGTATCAGTTTCATAAAATATAACATAATTTCTATGATTGATAAATGCTTACCTGCAATGTAAACTTATTCATTAAACTTCGTAATCTTCTTGCAGTTTATGGTTTATGTGATAAAACTACAGTGTATATTTTATCGCATATACATATTTGACCTCTATTTCATAAAACTTGAAATTATTGTCAGATCTATATCAATATTTCTTTCAGTAAAGCCTGTTCGAAAATTTAATCACCAAATTTGCTGTCCATATCGTAAACTTTAGTGATTGTTTTCTCATAGGAAATATTGTGTGTTACAAATTGCCAATCCAAGCACGCTATCTTAACCTTGATGTATGATAAATGCTGTATTCGATGAAATCAAATCATAAAATAATGAATAATAATAGTTGGCATAGAATGATTTATCAAAGAATGAAAGAGAAAATGATCAAAATGACAAAATAAGTCCAGATACAAATAACACTTACAGAACACAAATAACATGACAGTTCTAAAAGAAAATATGTCCAAATCAAATACATGACGTTCATGTATAAATGTTTCATTAGTATAGGGACATAGACATTCTTTTAAACAGAAGCATTCTCTAACCAAAAGCATTCTTGACAACAATGTATCATTAAATACTCACCATGCATAACTAACGAGAATATAAAGCCTTAGATACAAATAGCAGTGTCAGTTCTGCCTATTTATCTCATGAATTTTTAATAAATCTAGTTTACTTTAACAGGGAATTCAATGCGTGTGTATGTGTATGTTTAAAGAAATGTCATGTTTGTTTAACGCCGCTTTGCTAGCATTTCAGGCCTTGTTTGGACTTTGTCAATATGAGACAAAAATTATGGTGATTTCTCACTGTGATATCGCAGTAGACAAGTTACAAGATGATACACCCAGTCACATTACCCTGCCACTGATTTATAATTCATGGACCCCCTTTAGTTGAGCGTCTTACACGCTATATGCCAGTACCATTTCTAACGACTTTGGTATATCGAAGTTATAGAAAATATACCTCATGAATAATGAAACATGTACATGTAATTTGGAAAACTATCACACAACTTGAATATTTCTGATCACCAACTTCACTTGGAAGCATATTTGGAATATAAATGGTGTTGCTGTTATCCGGTACTGCTAATAGAAGAAATGGATCATTTGTTTCTACAAAATTTGTTATCTACTGAGTAATAACAAGATACAAGAGCATCAAATAGTTTAGTTTTTTTCTGAAAGGTTTAATTAATGTAATTTTATCAAATATGGAGTTTAATGAGAACAATGACTTTAACGCTTGATTTGCGAGGGCCTTTTGAGCCTGATAAAAACTGCCGTTAGAACTGAGGGTGATACCTAGATATGTAAAATTATGAACAACTATCAGTTTAGTATGATTATAGAACATATCAAAGTCTTCTTTACTTCTGCCTTTTTTAAAAGCCATACATATAGTTTTATCAGTATTGGCTGTAATTCCCCATTCTTGACAATATCTATGTAATTTATTTAAAAGTATCTGCAAACCAGCCTGAGAATATGAAAATAAAACAGTGTCATCCGCAAATAAAAGGAGATATATTTGTAACTCGTCTATACTAAAATATTCCAATGAGTCTGTTTGTAAATAATCATGCATATCATTAACAAATATATGAATAATATCGGGCTCAGGGGCTCCCCCTGTTTCAAGCCCATATAGCTATCAAAGGAATCCGTTAAAGAACCATTTACCTTTACACAATACTTAACTTTAACATAGTACATGCTTTGTAACGTTCTGACAATTTTACTTGAAACACCCTGTTCAATCAATTTAAACCAAATACCATTTCTATACATATAATCAAAACATTTTTTAAAATCTACGAAAGAACAATACAATTTCTTTTTTCATGATTTAAGATCTTATCTATAATAGATGTTAATATAAATCTGCATATTGATTGACAGTGACAAGTTTCGCCATCTTATTGCTATGTAGGTCTGCACCTGTCACTCTAACAATGTATTTGTAGACGATTACCAGCAAGTAAAACAAGAAATATTCGAAGAGGATAAAGAGACACCGAATTAGCCATCTATCGTAGTGGCCGGAAACATTGAGTGAGTAGGCAATGGAGGTTTGATGCGCTATAAGATGGTTTGATTTCATTAATCATGTATCAGTAGACGTTCATTGAGTGAACTGATCATAACGTTAATTGCGTTGCAACGGAGAGTTATTGCGTTATGTAATTAGAATAACTCTTACCGTTTGTCATGCCCATTAGGTATGTCGTTAATTCACAAGCGTGAAGGTGTTAATTCACTATTTAATTAGAGTGGCATTTTTTTTATTGAATTCGGATTAGATCTTCGGATTGACAATTTCATTTAAATACAAATTAAATTATAATTCAAATGTTTAATCTGATATGCTTAGTGAATGGTGTGTTCGCAAAGACAAGTTTAAAAGGAATAGATAAGATGAATTTTAATTTCAAATGCCATTTTGTTTTTTTCTTTCGATTAATGAATTTCGAAAGGTGAAAACACTAGGTCGCTAGTAATATACAGGGTTTTCTAAATTGTTTATCATTTATGAGAGTTAATAGACAAGTCATTTAAGAAATGTAGTTACAATATGATGATAAAAATCTCAGTGACAAAGGCGACAAGGCCTGGTACGTTCATTTATGAATAGCGCCAATCAAAGAAATGATATCAATTTTATTCCCCATTAATCGCATCCAATGTGTGACTACATCTTAAATAAACTAGCACTGTACAGAATTTAGGCATTTTCAGGGAGATGAGAATTTATTCGAACAAAGAAATATTGTCCTCTCGACATATTCGAGTTCGGCTCCTCTTTCGGTTTGCTAACTAACGGTAAGGTATTTGAATATGTCACTAGAGAAAAATCAAAGTAAGCATGATTTCTTTAAATCTGATCTAGCTAAAAAAGTTCGCAAATAACTATTGTTTAATTTGATATTTAAAGACGTATCCTATAGTAACTTTATACATGTATACAAAGCAGGAAAATTAGTAGCAGAGAATTTTATTTAACTTTGCATGATTATAGAGAATCACAAAGTAACTGAATAGATGCACCTTTGTTTAGTCTAACAAGATGCAGAGTAGCATTTTTATGAAATAATTAAATCAACGCATTTCCCCCATCTTATTTAGTTATTTTAATAATATTCTGCTTCCAAAGGAGCCAAGTAACATTAAATACAATATGACTAAGTGTCGTGACCGATACGTATTTACTTTAATTTATACCTTTATTCATCTGGTTTATTTCTGATATGTTTGATTATAAATATACCAAGTAGGCGGAGCAACTAGTGGAGTTTGCACGAGGCATCCATAATGATGGAGTACATTCAACGGAGTACGTTTGACAACTTATTTCCACGTGCAACGGAGTCAATTGGGAACAATATCATGGCCTTTTTGCCTTTCACGGACTAACTGAACTATATAAAAGGGCACAAACGTATCTCATGGTCAGAGAGTGTTTGTTATTTGGACTTTTCGGATATAAATTGCTTTGTACACCAACGTTGTTAATTGTGGATAGTTATTTTTTCTGGAAAATAAAATGTTAAAATTGAACTAATTTGTTTTCATTTACTCATTATTCATCTTGATTCAGTCCTGTATTATTCATCCCATAGGAACAAGCTATTTTGGTCTTTCAACGGAGAAATTCGACTTATTTCGTTTTTCTTTTCATTTAATAGACATATCTGTTATTTCAATGTGCAACGAAAACTGTGCTTATGGTTGGAAAATCATTAATGACTTTTTCGTAGATGTGTTACAAATAAAGTGGTCAACCACATACCGTTGTTTGCTTAACATTCTTGTTCTCATACTACGCATATACAATATACGTTCATTATCATACTGTATTTCGTGTTAAGAAACGTCCGAGAAATACGACAAAAAACTGCGTCTCCAAAATACAACGATATGTTGATAAATGTTTTTGATATAATCAAATACTCCGGTAATTTAGATACATTTCAATACGCCATTGATTGTAGAGTTTATCATTTTGATCTAATTACCCGCACAATTATATAGGTTTGCTTGCAATAGCGAATAATTAACAAATGGGAGATCATTTAATATAATATTGTTTTACTTCCTTGAAAACTAGGCTCTAAAATTCAATGGCTATTGCAATTTCATTTAGAGTATCTATTACAAGGTCTAGCATCAAAGAAATTACACCCGATGAAAGCATAAGCGGGAAAATATATTGTTTTATGGGGCTATGGTTGAAGTACAAATTATGAAATGGTCATTGATATATATATATATAGTAGCATTTTTATGAAATAATTAAATCAACACCTTTTCCCCATCTTATTTAGTTATTTTAATAATATTCCGCTTCCAAAGGAGCCAAGTAACATTAAATACAATATGACTAAGTGTCGTGACCGATACGTATTTACTTTAATTTATACCTTTATTCATCTGGTTTATTTCTGATATGTTTGATTATAAATATACCAAATAGGCGGAGCAACTAGTGGAGTTTGCACGAGGCATCCATAATGATGGAGTACATTCAACGGAGTACGTTTGACTATATATATATATGTGTGTGTGTGTGCGTGTGTGTGTGTGTGTGTGTGTGTGTGTGTGTGTTTTAACTAACTGCAATATTTTTTACGTTTTAACTAAAATAACTTTGATTAGATTCATGAGGGATCCCCACCGGCTTAGCAAAATGCAATGCTTCAACAAAGTTTGTTTTGGATTTGTTTCAAAATTTACTGTGGAGAAGCTATGCAAATGATGAAACATCAATAAGAAAACACTTTGTATCTTTGAATAGACCACTATATGTCAGGGACTAGTGTAGACAATTATGCATTTGGATGACGGGCTTGCGTTAATGAATTTATTTTAAACCGTGATGGTTTTCCGTTCAATGTATTCAAAATATACGCTAAACAAAACATTTTACTGCAAAATAGTAACAATTATGTTAATACATGCAATGATAAAAATAACCAGACGTCATCTGAAAAGTGGTTAGCGTTCTCTTTCAGTATTCGGCGCTTTTTTTTTATATTCTTCCTTCTGGGCAAATTTCCCCCTTGAATTCACTTCCAACTTAATTATTTTGGAGACTTTATCATTCTGGACAGGGCCTATGTCGGCATTCTTAACAACTGGAATAATGCCTTAGACAGCTCACAATATTCAATTACCTGACGTCTCTTGCAACACTGTCCTTTTCGATCTATTGCCAAACAATACCAGTGTCATTTTCAAACACTTCAAATTGTATTTTTAAATCATTCAAATCTCCTATCTCAATTTTGACATTTTCTCAATCCGCCGGAATCTCCACTTTGTGATCGTTAAGTTAAGTACATTAAGTTCTAAGCTCCTACTGGGAAATAAAGTCCAATCATTTGGTGTTTAATATTTAATAGCATATTAAACAGCTTTTTAATATTCATATTTATAATTTCCCTGACTATGTGTTCTTGTTTTGTTACTACTTTTTCAATACCTTAATATCCTCTTTCAATATGTCGGTGGCAAACCACTAAGAGTGCGTTACTTTTTAATAAGTGTTCGAAATTATTCCTATAATTTCCTATTTTCATTTATTTATTAGGAGAGCAATGTGATAGAAATGAATCGTCTAACATTCCATAGACAACATAATTCTCCAGACGACGAAAAGTGTTTCCGAATAACAAAATGCAATAAACGTTATTTATTACTTACAGCTGCTTGGCTTCCGTTCTATCAAGATGGAAATTACTATTGAAAACGAATATTTTTTTTCATTTTCATATCTAAAGTGAAAGTGGAAATTCTTTAGAATACAACTAAATGATTCTTGTCTGAAAACAGACACTAACAGGGAGTTTTGTCATTTTAAGATACCTAAGAGGATAACACGAAAGTTTTCAACTTGCCAGATACTAACTGAATATATGACAATTTTTCAGAAAAGTTTCGACATACATGTAGCTAAGTGGATAAGTGGCTGGCAGAAATATGCAACCATAGATTGTGACTACACAACTCGTTTTATATCTTAAAAATGTCCTTCACTAACAGGATTGATTAAAACTTGTCATGTCCGTATCGAGTAATACATAATGTGATTTTAAGAACAGGTTAAACGAAATAACTGATAACTTGATGCTAACAAAAAGGAACACGACAATATCGTTCTCAATTTTATAATTTGCATGTTGGTTATTCATTTCCATGAGCGCGGCAAAAAAGATTGCTTCATTCTAAAGTTGCATGATATTTTTGGGTTTAGAAAAATGAGTCGTAACGCATTCAACAAGCTTTGGAAATGTGAAAACTTGAAAAACATTAAAAATATAATGCTAAAAATCCTCATTTTGTTATTACATTTGGCATTCTATCGAAGGAAAATGCATAATTCAAGATGTCGATTGAAAGGATATTATCCATGATGAGAAAATTCGTCAAGTTTCCTAACATAACTTCAGCAGAAGAATTGCGTTTCTCAAAATAGCGGACATGTGCATTTTGATAGATAGGAATGTCTGAATGTTTGATTCCTTTTTGTAATAATTGCAGACATAAACAGCGGACATGCGTCCTGTTTTGACTGCATGGCCTAATGTAGGATAAAATTGCATAATCACATTGTTTGATAAATGCATTTATCTTAAAGCTCATCATGCAAATACTTGATACATTTCCATTCAATATTATGACTATTAGGAAACATATTATAGACCTTAAGCTCTTTAAAAAAACAAAGTACGTCTGCACGTAAGAAGTAACATGATTATGCATAAATTAATGTAGTAACTTTCATGTATCACGGAAGGAGCCTGTAAAATTCTTAGAAATTATATATGATCAATCTAACCTTAAATGGAAAAGGCAAAGAAACAGTATTTCTTCCGAATGACCACCATCCCATCCTTTATACTGCCCTGCCTGATTAGAACTGTAAGTTTATATCATCATACTAATAAATATTTTCTTCCTTTCTATGCGTATTGATTTATACATCGTCAAAATTACCGTTTGTTTGTTGTTGTTGTTTTTATTTTTCATAAAATGAATTATTTCTATTGAATACATTTGATATTCCAATGGGAGTGCTCCGGTTTAACCGATATCAAAAGTATCTTCTAAATACAGATAAAAACTATTGTTCGCTTATAACTTGAGTTAAACATTTATCTAAACAATGCGTTGTTCTGCAGATGTGGTTACCAAGAAGCGCATCATAAACATAACATTATTTCAATCGGGAGCAAAAAAAAAGATATTCAAAACAAAGATGGACATTTATCAACTTCTTCCTAGGGTTAATTTAAATTTATTAATATTCTAATATTCCCATAACCTTTGTCCTTATTTAAATTTTATTTAATCGTCTGCAAGATTTTGGCAAGGTGCCATAAAAGTTAACTATGATATGTTTACATTGATCAAAGTGCTCGAAGTAAAACAAACCACGCCACCTAATGAATGGTTAATACGGGTCACGTAATAGGTAAATGAAGTTCATTGGGTTATACTAAAACTGGTCGCGTATTACACTATCATTAAAGAATGTAGTTGAGATGTAAATATATTGTATTTAAGTCTTATGACATTGTTGGTATGTGATAAATTGTTGACAGTTTCATAAGGATAATGACCATGCATAAATCTGCAACCGCGTTGCCTTAGCCATATTTTTAAGGTTTGTTTTTGCCTTTGATGGGGAGTAAATAGATATTTATTTTATACTGATATGGTCCAATTTAATGAGGTCGTTGTCAAATTACTTCCTTCAGTATGTCTGAGATAGATATAAATAACGACATATCGTCCATAGATAATACCTATCTGTCAATGACGCCATAAATGTTCCAGTATCTGATAACAGTCTGACATAAAGGGAAACTTTGCGATAATTCTTTTTTCCGCAAAGTGCAGAAATGTGATTTAATGTATTTTACACAAAAAATAGACAAATCCTGAATTGATGTGTCTCGTTTTAAAGACCTACTGTTACCTAGGCGCCATTAGTCTAATTAATCAATCAACAATCCAGACAGTATTTTGAAGGGACAATGCAAACTCTCCTTAAGAATCAGTTGCCATAATTTATGACACGTTTGAAGAAAGTTTAGCTGTTATTTCAGATATCAAGATTTAGAAATTGTGTACTTTCTCATGGAACCATATCCTGTGGCAAAATGTTGAGTAGAGCATTACTAACTTTGGTTTACCTAGGTTGATTCACCCTGATCAGAGCAAACAGAAAGTAAGTGAAGAGATTTATGAATTACTGCAGAAGGAGAATACAAGGACGCTATACCGTGCCAATTAAGGTGGCTCTGTCGAACGATTTGATATATATGCTTGGTATGTATGCTGGAAATCAAACCTGATGATTGTCCTAATTGCGACGTAACATTAAAAGCTAGGTTCTCATGATGGGGTGTGAAACAACAATGCCTTAGGTTATAGCATTTCATATGATCATACCAGATTTATGTACAGTTTAAAGAAATTGTGGAAACGAAGTCGAAGATCTTACTAGCAATTCTGTTCAGAAATAGATAATTTGACATAATAAAAAGTTGTAGTTTAAAACGTTTAATTCTGGTTAGAATGTTTATACATATTTCCAAGGCAAACGTGTGAATTGTAAACATAAGAAGAGAACTTCGTAAAATAAAGCAGTTAGTCTGGTCGCTTTTGGTATGGTAAAATAACAAGACAATGTTAAGTGTAATAAAAACCAAACGTTTATGGGAAACATGTTGTGTAACATTACAAACAGCAGA